>JASANF010004146.1:0-23827 GCA_030248245.1 Trissonchulus sp. WLG1_4 | reverse complement strand
ATTACGAAAAAACTGTATATAACAATAATTATACAATACGACTTTGGTAATGTTAATCAATAATATATAATCATATTATATTTTTAGTATAAGTATTTCTCAAGTTATCCCTGTTCCGTTTAACGCTACAACAAAAACTACACACTTTATACCATGAAAGTCCTTATGTGAACAGTACAGACATTTCTCAGTGGTCCCCTTTGTTTCATTACTACCGAATATGGCTGTACGTGATGAAATTACAACAGTTACTGCAAGTTTAGTCTTCATTTCAACTTGTTCCAGTTTTTGTCTGGGTTAGGTTGTCGTGCCGTCTTGCTCTGGCCCAATTACGCGCACAAAAAGGACAATGAATTTAATTGCATGCATTTACTAGTACTACTTGGGTTGATGCGGTTATAGTAGGTTCTTTGTCTCAGTGACGCAAAATGAAGGAGAACACCGTGACAGGTAATTTTTGATGACGTATTTACTGAATTAATTTGCTAAAACACGAGTTTATACTTCTGCAATTTAAGGCTGTGCTTTAAAACTTAATTTCCGAAGCCGCTAGAGAAAAAGACAGCTTTAATTGGATCGAATCTGATCGATGCTAATGTCAAAATTATATGAATCGTATATAATTAATAATTAGTTCCATCTAGATCTTGATATCCCTTTTCTTTAGCATATCGAATGGATAAAAGCATAGGAAGAATCCGATAAAAGGCTAGCTCAACATAAGTGCTCTACAGTACCCAACGGAATTATCCACCTATTACGTGGAGTCAGCATCACTGACTGCAGTTTGGAGTCAGCGACTCCCCTCTGACGTCACAGGTTAATAAAATTGAACTGAATTTCATTAACTGACTCGGAGTCAGCATCAGTGACTCCGGAATCTCAGAGTAACCTGAGTAATTCTCAGCGGATGTACGTATATATAGGTTTGCGCAACAGCCACATCCCAGCTTGGATGACCAGGTGACTCTTGCGACTCCGGAAGCCACCTGTGCTGACTCCGAAGTCAGTTGCTGAAATTCAATCATCCCCCTGCCAGTCCAATTTTATGAAACTGTGACGTCAACACGATTGACTCGCAATCGTGACTCCAAACCTGCAGTCAGCGACGCTGCACCTCAGCCTCCAGCTTCATAGGTAAATTAATTCAGCTGGGTACTTTTGTACATACGGTTAAATAGAAAATTTTGTTTAGGACCAGTGATATCTTAAGATTATGTAGGCTTTGAGTATGCTGCTGCATTTGTACGGACAAGCAACTACCCTTACAAACAAACGGCCAAGCTCACGGTACAAATGGACACCCTTAGGAGCAAATAGACTTTACACCCTTACAGACAATTGAACAGCCTTACGGACAAACAGATACCCATAGGGACAAACGGATACTCTTACACACGAACGGACACCCTTAGGAACAAATACAGACCCTACAGATTTACGGACAGTCAAACAGTTTTACGGACAAACAGGGACCCTAACCGACAAATATGAGCCAGACTTAATCATTTTCAGGTCGATGTGTGGCGACGAGCCCGAGGGTCACGTGAGCAAGGATGCAGCGGACGCAATGAAGGCGTGCTGCCTTTGCGGGCATCGTGTTCAGCACGGTGGCGTCCTTTGTGTGCGTCATTTTCCTACCCGCAGTCTACAACCACATCCAATACCTCCAGTCTGAGATGGAGAGTGATGTGGGATTCTGTCGGGTTAGTCAGTCGGACTGAATATCTGCATAATTTTGGTCTAATTTAGGTAGTCTAACTTGAACCGCTGAATTTTACCATGGGCTTTGGAGACTGTACAATCTAAAAATACATAGTAAGGGTGCATATTTTTGGACTTAGTATATGTAAACGTACAGCTGTAGCCTGAGATAAAAAGGATTGCTAAGGTAATACCAATTCCGTTGTGACTGACTTCGACTCCGTAATTAGCGATACAAATTTTTAAAAGATTTTACAAAAACCGGGAAAATAACATGACACTATATTTGTTCTGGAGGCTGACCAGAAAATTACTAAACCTTGAGACGATTCAGCTTTTAGCGACTAGTTTTTGTACTCTTGCTGACTGAAATCTGTCCTTTTTATAACTAAATCACATGTTCTGTCTTATGCCTTTCCAGTCCAGAACGTTTTGGTCAAACTTCAATTTTCTATTGTAGATTCGAACGGGAGACTTGGTACGTCAAATGGGCCGTTTAGAGACGGCGCGTAACGTGCCCTCCAGCGAGCGCGTCAAGCGTGACGTCATGTATCCGGGCGTCGGTTTGGTCCGCAGCAATTTCATGGGCTACAACGCCCCCACCAACAACCACCAGTACAACATGAACAGACGCACGTCAGGCTACGGTGGTGGGGGCAATGGGGGACCCCCCTCCACCTCCCCCTCCCATTCCTGTGCCAGGACCCTCTTCTTGTAAGATTCGTTGTAAATATATACTCAATGAGGGTCATTGCTTTGACGATTAATCAAGTTTACTCAATAATAAATAATAAGTTACCTGGTAAAGAGAATGAAGCACTGTTAGACTGTGCAGTGGTGTAGTGGTTAGCATTGTCTGCTTTGAACGTGAACAGCACTGGTTCGATTTCAGGCGTCTACAATTCTTTTTGCTTTCTAGATTTGCAATGATGCATGGGTGGCTGTATGACTAGGATATCCTGCAAAATAGAAACAACACTCATGTGAAAAACATCCTAAAAAAACTTATACCACAATATTTGTTTTCAGGCTGCACTTGCCATCAAGGTTTGCCTGGCCCCTCAGGCCAGCCGGGGATGCCTGGTATGCCGGGCAACGACGGTCGCCCTGGCAACGCCGGGCAGCCTGGCCCAGACGCACCAGCTGGTTCAGGAGGAGGGATGGCACCGGTTTGCACTCCCATGTGTCCGCCAGCGGCGCCGGGACCTCCCGGTGCAGCGGGCAACAAGGGGTATGCCTGGGCCCCCTGGAATGCCCGGTCGCCAGGGTATGAACACCCCCGGGACCCCCTGGACCCAGGGGTCCACCCGGAGCCAGTGGAATGGACGGTATGGCAGGACCCCCCGGACAGCCGGGAATGCCAGGAAAGTCTATGACCAGTCAGGGACCTCCGGGTCAGCCAGGTCAAGCCGGCCAGCCCGGCCCAGACGGCAACCCCGGGATGCCCGGTCAGCCCGGAACCAGCGGAAATCCCGGACCCATGGGACCACCCGGAGACACGGGAGCGAACGGAAATCCCGGGGATGATGGAAATCCAGGATTACCTGGGTCGCCTGGTCAGCCCGGTGGAAAGGGAGACTGCGGTCACTGCCCCCCACCCAGGGTGCCCCCTGGTTTTTTCAACGGGAACGGAGGGGGCGGGGGGAGGAGGAGGGGGAAGAGCCCCAGCTAGAGGAGGGGGTGGCGGCGGAGGGGGTGGGGGTGGGGGCGGTTACCCTGGTGGCGGTGGGGGTTACAATGGTTAAGCGCATCCGTGTAGTTTTCTCTAAAGTCTGACAAAAATAGTTGCACCACTTGAGAAAACGAAACTTGTGATTTCGTTACAAGAATAGCTTTTGACTATCAAAAGTACTGCAAGTAGTCGCAGAAGTTATGCCACTAAAATAAGTAAGTGGCGCAACTAATGTTTGTCATCCGTTAGTATATTGTATATTATCTCAGGCGCTAGTAACTAGCATATATGGTGCTATGTGTATTTGTGTCTTTTTGTTGCAGATAAAAAGTCGTTTTTTCATTTGCATAGACTCTATTTCATTGTATTATTGTTGTAACAATATTATTTCATCAAAATTAAAATTTCTAAGCTAGTCAAATTCAGGTGTTCATATCATTTTGTTAATTTGTTATTTTATTGCTTTCACTTCATAAAAAAGCGGCAACTGCTTCACAATGTCTGGGCTGATCTTTCCTTTCCCTTTCCTTTCTATAGTGGCTTTAAAACTACTAATCGTACTATGTCACACTAGTGAAACCTGTCGGCCTGATATTTCACAAAATCACATCCTTAATGAGAATACCTTAGGTATCCGAGTGAAACGAGCTGGTGGCCGAGTGGTCTGACGTTACAGTTGTGCCACAAAGTTGTCACTGGGAAGCATGCTCAGTCTGTGGCAGCGGATCAAATCCCTGCCAAAGCTTGGACTTGGTGCAATTTAGAGAAATTCAGGAAGGAAAGGGTAAATGTACATACTGTATGCCTTAGGGCAAAAAAGTTAAACTTAAACTAAAATTAAAAAAGTTAGGGTTCTTACTTTAACTTTAACTTCAAAAAAGTTAAGGGTCTTAC
The DNA here is from genome assembly GCA_030248245.1 of Trissonchulus sp. WLG1_4. Classification (NCBI taxonomy): domain Eukaryota; kingdom Metazoa; phylum Nematoda; class Enoplea; order Enoplida; family Ironidae; genus Trissonchulus; species Trissonchulus sp. WLG1_4. The sequence continues at coordinate 19,557 of JASANF010004146.1, read as the reverse complement.
TTTAACTTTAACTTAATTTAAATTCAAGCACCCATACTTTAACTTTAACTTAAATTCCGCCAATTTCTTACCGTAAATAAAAAAGTTATAAAAAAGTATAGATTCAAAATTTCGAATAAAAGTTAAAATTTAAGTTAAAGTTAAGATAATTTAAGAAATGTTTTAATTGATGTTTTAATTAACCGAAATTGCTGTCAAATTTAAGTTTTTTCCTCCGACGCTGTACACAACCGTAATTTTCGGTCGTGGTACCTATTTTTACTGGAGACCGCATCATGCAGTGGGTAATTGAAATAAAAATTTAACGAAATTCAACTTCATTGTTAGACTTCGAAAATGTGAAGAAAAATAGAAGCAAGGGCTAGTTGAATTTTAATATCATTGTCATATCAAAGTACATTTCTTGCCGACGCACAAGTTGTCTTATACCGATTGGCGATTTCTAAAATGCAGTTTCCAGATTGAAGCAAAAGTAATGTTGGCCTTTTAAAGTAATGTACGATACCTACAGATCACAATGGGTTTGTCTAAAATAAAATATAGTAGACATATTTGGTTCATACCTTTACAGGAATCAAAGACAGCCTTGGCTCGTTAACATACATGCCTACATATACAAGACAGCAGTAACTAAGATCTATGTAAGTGTAAGCTCTAAAAATGTTGAACATAGACAAGCAGGATTTTCATGCAAACTTTTAGAGTGAATTTCTGCTTTTGACACATACGAACTTTTACAATGTTTAGTCCTGCCGCCAACAAATTCCTGAACACATACAATTATTCCCCAACAGTTTTTAACAAACTTCTATGTAAAAGCTAGGTAAAAATTAATGTTAATGCCTGTAATTTCGAACCTCCTGCTACGTTAATACAATATCTCAATATTCAATACAATATCTCAATTTAAGGTTTCTTTCTAAATTTTTTGATTTTCCTCATATTTGCCGCATTTTTGCAGGTTTTTGGCCAATTGCAGAATATATTTTATATATTTTTATATATATATCATATTTTTAGTTCTGAGTGAAAAAGAAATTTTTTAAGATATCATCATATGCATTATCATATGCAGCAACTTTCATTCATGCAAACACTCTGTAAAAAAATAACAAATTCTAGTGAAAGGTTTGGTATTATATCTACTACTTTAATCACACAGACAGACTCTAAACAACTGATTCTAATAAATTGTTGCGCATAAGCAGAAACATAACATGGACGATGGTGTCACTATTAAGGTGGTAGTTACGTTTTCGACAGTTTTTATGACGTGCTATAACTTTTGATTGACTCAATGAATTTTATAGCTGTCTTTTTCACGTTAAAGAACTTGAATGAAACTACACTTCTGCACATTATCTAGCTTAAATCTGTAGCAAGCTAGTCAGCAAACACTGTCAAAGTAGTCAATTTTCGTGAATTTTTGCATTTTTCTTGTTTTGCTTGTAAAATTGACAATGTAACTCTAACAAATTTCATTCTTTACACCAACATAGCCAATAAAAGGGTAAATTTTAATGCTTAGTTTGGTGCATTTATATGATGGAGAAAAGAAGTTACGGACCTTTAATTTTGAATTTTTTCGAATTTTGAAAAACATACGAATTTTTTAACCTAATTTTTTCACGAAATAGGCTAAATTGATACAAATAAAAAAATTGACACATCAAAAATTGTCTAAAAAACATGTAAAGTAACGCATTAAAAAATTGCCAAATCGAGACATGAGATTTAGTCCACGGAAGTACATTTTTACAGATTCCTGTGAATTAAATTGATGTAACGCAAAATTTAAGCAACTAAAATTTTTGAAACTTTAGTATAAAGTAGACACATATGTGTGACAATTTATTCCAAATTTTGAACAAAATCCTTTTAGTAGTTGTCAAGTTTTGCGGACTTTTGTGTAATGTTGTTTAGTTCAAAAAGAAATGTTACATAAATGTGACGTAATCTCAAAAAGTGAAAAGCGGAAGGATAAGTTTTGGCATCTAATTTGAAGGTTTTTTACATGCCCGTGTGTCATTTTTCTGTTTTTTCAATAAACGGCCGTTTTGACTAGCTACTACTTTGGCTTAGCTAAACATAAAATTTACAAAAAAGTTTCTTAAATTAATATGCGTACTATAAATAACTGATTGAAAATTAATCGTAAGTTGTCAAGTTTTACTCCTGCAAAACTGTCGAAAACGATACTACCACCTTAAGTAGGGCTAAAACTATTTCTTTGATAAAATTAGAAATGTTAAGCGTCTGATTCTAACTGCTGAAGTAACTACTAGAACGAATTTTATCTTAAAATTAAACTTAAAAAATTAAAATTAAGCCTATTAGGTTACTTGAAAAAATATCAAGATCAACCATTTTTGGCTTACAAACCTTAATTTAAATAAAACCTATTTAAGCTAAAATTCAATCGAGGCCAAGAGTAGGATATTTTAAACAGAAGCTTAGATATTACCTATATTTTATTCCGTCTCGCCATGCCAAGACAGCAAGATGTTTTTACTGGAAGAAAGACAGCATCTTCATCGGAACTCAATTGGGATTCGAACCACCCGTCTCTGGATTTGCAGACCATTGCTCTACCATTTGAGCTACTGGGCATGCTGAGCTTTCGTAAATCCCTTCAAGTACTCTAAGGGGCCTATCTTACCTCACACTTACTTATGCAATGCCGCCTTAGAGAATGAAGCGGCTAGGTACACACTCTAACTAAACTCCCAACGTATATTTATAATTCTATTTAATTTATAATTATTTGATTAGTTCTCGAACGTCTCGCCATGTCAAGACAGCAAGGGGGTTCTTACTGGAAGAAAGGGAGCATTTTCATCGGAATGACCTAATTGGATTTCGAACCACCCATCTCTGGATTTGCAGACCAGTGCTCTACCACTTGAGCTACTGGGCATGCTGAGTTTTCGTAAATCCCTTCAAGTACTCTAAGGGGCCTATGTTACTTCCCACTTACTTATACAATGCCGCTTTAGAGGAGGGGGCTACTACGTTCACACTCTAAACTTGCAATTTATTAATTATTTATCTATTTTGTAATTAATTATTTCTTGTACGCCTCGTCATGTCAAGAAAGCAAGGGGGTTCTTACAAGACAGCAAGAGGGTTCTTACAAGATAGCAAGGGGGTTCTTACAAGACAGCAAGGGGGTTCTTACAAGACAGCAAGGGGGTTTTTACTGAAAGAAAGAAAGCATCTTCATCGAAATGACCCAAGGGAAATTCGAACCACCAATTATTGGATTTGCAGACCAGCACTGTACCAGTTGAGCTACTGGGCCAATGCTGAGCTTTCGTAAAACCCTTTAAATACTGCAACGGCCCTATCTTACACTGACTTATGCAATGCCGCTTTAGAGAATGAGGGGGCTAGGTTTTCACTTGCAACGTATTAATTATTCTAATTAATTTATCATTATCTGATTAGTTCTCGAACGTCGTACTTTAATTTGTTAAAAATTATAAATACAAAACGGAACGATCAAAAAATTATTAGTGGAAAAAACGTCGTCGTCCCCCCCCCTCTTCGGATGGACACTTTTCGGCAAAAAAGAACTCATCAAAGTAAGTCAAAACATTTCAAAACAAATCAAAACATTTCAATTTTTCTATTCAAAGTTAACAAAGCCCTATGCTTACTATATAACCCGATACTTTAACCGTATTTTGATGCAGAACAATGCACACATGCAATTACAAAACGAAAAGTAATGTAAAGTCCTGCCGCCACTGAGGTGGCGGCAGGAATAAAAACAAAGCATTTTATTTCAGTACAGAAAGTACAGTAACAACTACAGATTACAAAAAAGAACTACTACAAAGATTAGCCGCTGAAATCACTACCGCCACCTGTTTGTTTACTCTGTTGTTGTAAATGAGAATTAGGGCCTGTGTGTCATGGGGGCTGTGGTGTAGTGGTTAGCATTCTTGTGGTCGACGCAAGCGGCCAGGGTTAAATTCCCGGCGCCTGCATTTGTTTCTTTTTTTCTAAACTGGGGCCTTTTCTGTCTTTTAAAACAGTATTCACATTTTTGGTCAGACTTTGAGGTATGTAGAGCAAATTAAAGTTATAATTTTCGGCTTTTTGCATGAATTAATGTCCTGAGTTTTAAATCAACGACTGCAAATCTAATCCCCTGAATGAAACTTTAAATAAGGCCTTAGCTACGGAACCCAGGTTCACTCAAAGTCTAGGCTGTGTGGGGTAGGCCCCTCAGACTCATTGATTTGCATCTATCAAAAGTTAAAAGGTTTGCTGACGCGTGGCAGACAAAACAGGCTTTCCGAGACAGCTAGGGTTGTTTGCGTGTTATAAAATTATATGGTTTATATATAGGTCCTGCTTTAGAAGAACTTTTTTGCAACCTCAAATGGATTTTTTTTGGTTGTTGTTGAACAACTATTAGAGATCTATAAGGTGGCTTAAGAACTATGAGTTCTTAAACCATTTACGTGACTTTTTGATGAAACTTTACTGCATATAAGTTGAAGATCAATGTTAAAAAATGACTGGAAAAAATAGAAAAGCTGCAAAACTTCTCAATGGCTATCATCTGTGTAGCTTTGTGATATATGTAATACTATTATTTAAATATATTTAATATTTATTTATATTTAAATAATATTAAATAAAATTTAATATTATTTACAGTCATTAAAAAAGCTTTCTCATTTACAAAATTAAGCTGACTGATTGGCTACGGTGTGGTTCGTTTAATTGGACAACGAACAATCTACAGCTAATCCTTTATTTCAGTTGAAAGAAAAATGAAAATTAAAGAAAGACTTTCTTGAAAGAAAGAAAGCAAGAAAGAAAGAAAGAAAGAAAGAAAGAAAGAAAGAAAGAAAGAAAGAAAGAAAAAACAAAGAAAGGAAGAAAGAAAGAGAGTTAACAATTTATTATACGCGGGTGGCCGTCTTCTACTAGTGGGCTTATTGTTTACTTTAGTGCTTTATGTCTTCTCTCGCCATGCTAATTTTGACCGAATGATGTTATGACGGCAAATTAATAAGCGTTTCGCACCTGTGTGTGTATGTGTGTGTGTGCGTGAGAGAGTGAGTGTGCTGATAATAATGAGCTTTTCGGCCGATAAAATGCTATTAGCAACAAAGTGCGGTCATTAAAGTTTGTTAACACATGTCAGCAGCAAAGCTGACCTGCAGATAAAAGTGCTTGCTTGCTTCCAAACTGGCTACCCGATATGTAGCTACCGTTGGTCATTAACTGGCGGCTAGAAAGAAAGAAAGAAAGAAAGAAAGAAAGAAAGAAAGAAAGAAAGAAAGAAAATTGAAAGAAAATAAAATGAAAGAAAAATACAAGAAATTTCAACTGAAATAAAGGATTAGCTGTAATTTAGTTAGAGACTTGGGGGTTGAACTAACTTCTTCTGCGGTAGCTTTGTAATTGTAGGCTAGAATTTCAATTTGCTCTAAACACCCAGACATATTCCCGGTATTTTAAAATATGTGTATTTTACTAATGCTCTTGACTATTGCATCGATACTCGTGAAAGTGATTTGTGACGATTATTTGACCGACGTTCAGTCAATAGTTTTAAACCATCATTATGGAAAAATAGAAGGGCGCTTGCTGAAAACACAGGATGGATTTTGGGTACAGCGATTTCTTGGAGTGCCTTTTGCGAAGCCCCCGCTTGGTAGTCTTCGTTTTATGGTGAGATCAAAAGCATAATACCAAGAGTACATCATAGATTTATTTAGAAGATACAGTTATGACAGACATGTTACATACTCTTTCCAATATGCACTTTAATAGGTAATTATATGTAGAAGTTCCATTGGATTTTGGTTTACCTTTAGACCCTGCAACAACACAGTTCGACAAAAGGTAAAAAAATTGTGACCGCACTTTACTGCAATTTATGGGTGTAGAGCTTCGAAAGCAGTCGAGTTTGCAAGTTTGCAGTGAAATGTGAGAAATTGTTCTCTATATTTTCAAAATCTATGCAAATATTTGCAAATAAATGCAGGCCACATGCATGAGCAAAAACGTGTGAACCGGATTTTTCATATGTATTTTCTAATCTAAAATCGAGGACGAAATGTATAAATGGCCGTTTTTTGGGCACGCCAAATTTGAGTGATTTTACATTTGGCGTCACTGCTCAGGCCATGGGCAAAAATTTAAAAAAATGGATCATAGAGGTTGAGATATGACATTAGGCTATCGAATCATGTAAAAATCAGCTTCGTCAGTATTAACAAAAATTTCGAGTAAAGGAGCGCTTTATGAGCACAAAAAACTTTTTTTTGCGCCTATGATTTAAGTGCCCCCTATGCTTATGCCTTTAAGTGCCTATGCCCCCTTAAGGTGGTAGTTACGTTTTCGACAGTTTTTATAACGTGCTATAACTTTTGATTGACTCAATGAATTTAATAGCTGTCTTTTTCACGTTAAAGAACTTGACTGAAACTACAATAATGCACATTATCTAGCTTAAATCTTTAACAAGCTAGTCAGCAGACACTGTCAATGTAGTCAAATTTCGTGAATTTTTGCATTTTTCTTGTTTTGCTTGTAAAATTGACAGTGTAACTCCAACTAATTTTATTCTTTACACCAACATAACCAATAACAGGGTAAATTTTAATGCTTAGTTTGGTGCATTTATATGATGCAGAAAAGCAGTTACGGACCTTTAATTTTGAATTTTTTCGAATTTTGAAAAATATACAAATTTTTGAATCTAATTTTTTCACGAAATAGGCTAAATTGGTACAAATAAAAAAATTGACACATCAAAAATTGTCTAAAAAACATGTAAGGTAACGCATGAAAAGATTGCAACATCAAGACTTGAGATTTAGTCCACGGAAGTACATTTTTACAGATTTCTGTGAATGAAATTGATGTAACGCAAAATTAAAGCAAACAAAATTTTTGAACTTGTAGTATAAAGTAGACACATATGTGTGCCAAATTATCCCAAATTTTGAACAAAATTCTTTTAGTAGGTGTCAAGTTTTGCGGACTTTTGTGTAATGTACTTTAGTTCAAAAAGAAATGTTACATAAATGTGACGTAATCTCAGAAAGTGAAAAGCGGAAGGCTAAGTTTTGGCATCTAAATTGAAGGTTTATGACATGCCCGTGTGTCATTTTTTTTCTTTTTTCAATAAACGGCCGTTTTGACTAGCTACTACTTTGGCTTAGCTTAACATAAAATTTACGAAAAATTGTCGTAACTGGCTGAAAAATATTTTCTGTGAAAATTAAAAATGATAGTTTCAAGCTATTTTAGCAAGCATTTATCTCATAATAAATTATAGTTTCCTAAATTAATATGCGTACTATAAATTATTGATGGAAAATTAATCGTAAGTTGTCAAGTGTTACTCCTGCAAAACTGTCGTAAACGTTACTTCCACCTTAAGTCAGAAAATGTTTATTTGGCACAATGTACTTTGATAGTAAACGTAAGTTTTCAAAACAAGTAGCTTTGTTTTTGCAACCTACGAGCTCAGCCCACAAAACTGCTGTGGCGACACTACCACGTTACGCCAATACCGTAAGTGTCTAAGGTTTAAGGTTCTGTTTAAGAGTTCAACCCTACCTGGAATAAATTGCTTAAAGGGAAGCGGAGCTAAACATTCTTTAAATCTGCAATTTTTATTATTTTTAGGCACCTATAGAGCCAGACAAATATGATGGAATTTGGCCAGCCCTGAAGCCTCCAAGACCTTGTGTGCAGCTACACTATAATGTGTCGTATGATAGAGAACATAGTGAAGACTGCCTATATTTAAATATCTATGCTCCTTATCAGGTAGAGTAATATTGTAGATATTATTTATGTTTTTTTCATGACAGCATACTATTTTCTGTGATAATTTTCAAGTCCGATATTTCAGCACGATGCTTTTTGATCAGACTAAAAAGCATTTACTATAAACGCTAAAATATTAAGCGTGCAAGTCTTTTCGTTGGTCATGAGCAGTTTATAAATGGCTTTGGACTAAAATTTTTAAATTAGTCGATTTCTTTACAAAAAGAACGAATTGCAGGTATCACGAGTTCAAGACCTCAGCGAGTGGTTACAATCAAGCCACCGGTTTTGGCTCAGGGTTCAGTAATTTTCTGTCAGACTTCAAGTTACTTTTCGGATAAAGCTGTAATTTTAGGCTGCACAGCTACCAGTGTTCGTGTGGGTACACGGTGGTGGTTTCCAAGTGGGTCATTCCATGGAGTATCCCGCGGAAGGGGTCATTCGCAACCTGGTCACCAAAAACATCATAGTGGTCACTTTACAATACCGGCTAGGCATATACGGTTAGTTTTTGTAGTCTCTTTGAAAAATATTTAAGTTTGAGAAACGGTAAAATGCTAAACTGCTTCGAACTAAATTAGATTAAATTGAATTTGCTTGATAACTACACTTGAAGTCTTGGGGAAGTCGCTAAATTTTGTAAATTTGCTTGAGGAAAGTTACCGTAGTTTCATGAGCAATTGGTAGAACATATCTTGAATGTACTTATTTGATTTTGCGTATTGTGCCATTTTAACACACTTACTGTAGTCAATGTTATTAAGACACACTGTAGTCAATGTTATTAAGACACAATGTTTAACACGAAATTATAAGTAAAACACATCAAGTAAAAGACTAGGCGAAAAACATTCCTCAAAACTACACTATAAAACACAATCGTGAATAATTAAAATTAAAAAGTGTCATCCAATATCTTATATTACACAAACCTTTTTACAAATTACACATAACCATTATTCGGAAGTAACAATGTAGTTTAACAAATAAGTATAACGTTTAGACTTTAGACTCTAGAGTAAACTTTAAAGTAGGTTCTCTATCCAACCAGGGTTTGCCACAACGAGTGATTCAACTGCCCCCGGTAACAATGGCTTGTGGGACATTATTGCGGCTCTGAGGTGGACACAAAAATGCATCCTTGCCTTTGGTGGCAATCGCGATGAAGTGACCTTGGCGGGGGAAAGTGCGGGAGCAGCCTTGGTGTCCATTCTGGCAGTATCGCCATTGGCTAACAGTTAGTTCATAAACACTGTGTATAACCAAGAGTACATAATAGGGAAGAGTATGACACTCTTCCCTATCCTAGCTAATCGGCCCGGACGATGCTCCGGCCGAAATAGCGCTTTTACGCCTTGATTTCAGGGGGGGGGTACCCCCCCCTCGAATCAAGACATGTCTTGATTTCAGGGGGGGGGACCCCCCCCTCAAAACCGGGAACTGTCTTGATTTCAGGGGGGGGGGGGGGTGCCCCCCCGTTTCAGCAGACTGCCAGCTCGAAATCGGTGGTGTCTTGATTTCAGGGGGGGGGCCCCCCTGGTTTCAGCACACTGCCACGGTGATGTCTTGATTTCAGGGGGGGGGTCCCCCCCCCCCCGTTTCAGCACGTTACCAGCTCACCATAGATTTCATGCTGGCAGTGTGCTGAAACGAGGGGGGGGTACCCCCCCCTGAAATCAAGACACCACCGAATTCGCGCTGGCAGTCTGCTGAAACGAGGGGGGGGTACCCCCCCCCCCTGGAAGCAAGTCACTTCCCGGATTAGAGGGGGGCCCCCCCCTAAAATCAAGACATGTCTTGATCCGAGGGGGTACCCCCCCCCTGAAATCAAGGCGTAAAAGGGCTATTTCGGCCGGAGCATCGTCCGGGCCGATTAGCTAGGATAGGGAAGAGTGTCATACTCTTCCCTATTATGTACTCTTGGTATAACTATATTAAAGTTATTGTTTTTGTTGCCTGTGAAATGTATAAGTTTGTTTTTTATATATTTGTACAGGGTCAAAAGTTTGGATTGAATCTATTTATACAAATAGTAGCAATCAATGAATAAATTTTAGATGACTAACACTGCAAACTACATATAAACATAATACTGTGTAAAACCTGTGTGTATATACAAAGTGAAAAGTCTAATGAAAATTGTGTATTACGTGACAGCATTTAAACTTAGCACCTTGACTTCCTTTACCTGATCAATGTACATATGTATGCAGGCATATATCTGTCGTTGTAACTCGATTCAGTGTTACGGTAAAGTGCAATAACCCGACTTATACAGCACGCTGCAGCGTGCAGTCTACTTATACTGCACGCTATACTTGAATCGATTTACAAGTTACTTATAGCACTGGTGGTTGTGCTAAAAATAATTGATACGCATGTGTGAAACCCTCGTGCAGGTGCACTCGCGCGCTTCGCGCACTCGTGCTCCTGCACTCGCAGTTTCACAGAAACATGCGCATAAAGCACTTGTAGTACGCCACCAGTGCTATAACCCATACCTATTTTCTGATTTATATACTGGAACCTATTTTCAGAGTTCTTCAGTCGTACCGTTAGTCACAGTGGCTCCGCTTTGGCGCCATGGGCTGTTACTCACAAATCCTTTCAAACGACAGTCAAAGTTGCCGAATTGCTCAACTGTCCTGTGTCTGAACATATAGCATTGATGGACTGCCTTAGAGAGAAAACAGTCTCTCAATTGGATTGGGCTCAAAAACTGCTCATGGTGAGAAGTGAAGAAAAAAATATGGGTTACTTTTCGATATTATGTACTTACAGCGCTATTTCAAACGGACCGATTAGCTATCATATTCTACAGCTTCATAATATTTTGAATTCTATGTAACATACAGTCGGTTTCAAATGAAAATAGATTCTAGGCGTCGGGATTAGTGATGAAATCGGACGCGTCGGATGATGTCATCTGACGCGTCGGGTGATGTCATCCGACGCGTCGGGTGATGTCATCCGACGCCCTCGGTTATGCAATCCGACGCCTAGAGTTTTGCCAGCCAGTGATTAATTAGCTGTCAAAATTCGGGCCTAAAGTTTTGAATAGGGGTGGCTTCTTCAGTGCAAATTATGAATGCTACCTTATTTTATTGTTTAGTTTCTTTAACTAATAAAAATCAGAATTCAGTAGATAAAATTACCTTATATTTCAAGAAAACAGCTATTAATCAACATATGAAAATAAACTATAAAAATTTCGCATAACTCTTTGAGGAGTCACCCTTATACATTTTTCCTGCAAGCTCTCCAATTTCCAACTCTATGATGCAATCCGACGCCCAGCCAGGCCCGTCGGATGATGTCATCCGACGGCCTCGGTGATGAAACCCGACGCGTCGGATGATGTCATCCGACGCGACGGATGATGTCACCCGACGCGACGGATGCTGCAATCCGACGCGTCGGATGATGAAATGGCGTCGGGCAAATCCATTTTCATTTGAAAATGACTGTATATCCGTATGCCAATGCATAGCCCCGTAACCAATCACCTGAGTTTGCAATTGTTAAAATTGTAAGACTTTTCACAATGTACAACTTGTTAAAATGGTAAAAGTGTGATTGGAACCCGGGCTGGTAGCGCCGACGTCGAAAATAGTGACCACTATACCACAGCCCCAAGTCTCCTATGTAGGTCTCATTTACAACAGTAAAACTGAGCAGTGAGCACCAGATACTATGTTGCTACTTATATTCACTATATGTATGTACAAAGGATACGAATATAGGAGGAATCAAGGACGAATGTTTCTAGAAGTAGTTTTGTTATCTTTTCATACGACTTCATTTAAACTGTCACATACTTTTGAGTCACAAACATAAAAAACATATTGCTGGAATCAACACAGAAATAGCTTTAGTTTGTAGCTTTCAGAATGCAAGGATAAAGCTATGGATGTCTCGGATTTGCTAGTTTGGACGCCATTCGCAGATGATACACTTATGACATATTTGATGAATTGGCAAGACTCTAAACCGGCTATTATTGGCGTGAACAGAGATGAATCTGTTTTGTTAAGTTAGTATTCGATGAAATAATTGTTGCTATTTGTATTGTATTTATTGTAGTTGCAGTTGTTATTGTTGGTATCTCGCACAGTGCAAAGGAAACGCCGAGTGCTACCCACGAAGGTTTTCCTGCACGCGCACAATCAGATGTTTAAAAACAGACTCGATCGTGCTATAAAGTACTTCTATGACTTAAAATCATCATGTAACTTCAATACTTTATGTTTATAAGAACAAGACCTGCAACTTTTTCTCTGGCTGTGTGAATTGTGTAGAAATAAAAAAAGAAATTAGGAGAAAAATGCGTATACAAATACGTATACAAAAAATACAAATACGTTTTAGCTCTACTAAATACTAAAAGAAATACTGCTTTTAATACTTTTCATGGTGATTCTGTGTATGAGCCGTGGACATAAGATGTGCCGAAAAAAACATTTCAGTCTCCAATCTTCCCGGAATGATGGATATATTCTGCGACCGCAGCTGCTTATACAACCCAGAATCAACCAATCTAGAAACATGGAATCGATTTAAGCGCAAATACAAATCAGGCCGATATTCCGAAAAATTAGACGGCTTCATAAATCCTGATGATACTTTTAGATCATTGATGAAAGTAAGAGAACAATGACAGAATATTTTTACAAATTTAAAATTTAAAGGTATATGTGATATAGTTGCTATACCTGTATTGATGTTATCAAGAGTACATAATAGGGAAGAGTATGACACTCTTCCCTATCCTAGCTAATCGGCCCAGACGATGCTCCGGCCGAAATAGCGCTTTTACGCCTTGATTTCAGGGGGGGGTACCCCCCCTCGAATCAAGACATGTCTTGATTTCAGGGGGGGGACCCCCCCCTCAAAACCGGGAACTGTCTTGATTTCAGGGGGGGTACCCCCCCCTCGTTTCAGCAGACTGCCAGCTCGAAATCGGTGGTGTCTTGATTTCAGGGGGGGGTACCCCCCCCCTGGTTTCAGCACACTGCCACGGTGATGTCTTGATTTCAGGGGGGGGTACCCCCCCCCTCGTTTCAGCACGTTACCAGCTCACCATAGATTTCATGCTGGCAGTGTGCTGAAACGAGGGGGGGTACCCCCCCTTTAAATCAAGACACCCCCGATTTCGCGCTGGATGTCTGCTGAAACGAGGGGGGGGTACCCCCCCCCCTGAAATCAAGACACTTCCCGGATTTGAGGGGGGGGTCCCCCCCCTGAAATCAAGACATGTCTTGATTCGAGGGGGGGGTACCCCCCCCTGAAATCAAGGCGTAAAAGGGCTATTTCGGCCGGAGCATCGTCCGGGCCGATTAGCTAGGATAGGGAAGAGTGTCATACTCTTCCCTATTATGTACTCTTGATGTTATTTATTGTATAATATTAATAGTTAATAATATTAATTAATATCAAGTTATTGTGTAATATTATCACATGCGATGATATTAGACATGATTTTATGAGTCACAAAATAGAATCCATTATGACGAATAGCGCATAATAGACAATAGCGCATAATAGACTACCATAACATCTTTCAAGCAGGTTTATGTTCAAGTGTATACACTTTTATTTTGCAGCACTTGTATTAAATATAAATAAATTGATTAATCAGGATTAGTGTATTATATTAGATTAGTTTATTTGATAAATAACGGAAGGTCATGTATTGTCAGGATGATGTTTTGACAATACTATCTGGAATTATCTCAAGTGTACCGTGTTTCACCAGAAAACCTCAATTACCATCACATTTTATTAAAAGTTTTTTTTATTTTGTCCGCTAACCTCACTTTAGAACAGCCACATCAAAAACAAAGATTCATAACATTACCTATTACCTTCTTCTTGTTATAGCTAAATGCAGAAATAGCTTTTGTCAGTCCTGCTATTCAGGAAGCTGCATATAAGTCTGAACATAATCGGGTTTGGTTCTATTACTTTGATTATTACAACAAAGAACTGTTTCACGCATTTCCCCAGCAACAAGGTACTATAGTAAAAATATTCAACTTTTAAAATGAAACCGATAAGATTAAAATTTGTTCGCTGAATAACTTATCTCAATGCCGGAGTAGAATTACAGAACTTCGAAGGCTAGTAAATTATTGTTGTTGTAATAGTAATAATGTTGTAAAACTGTTCTACATACCTGATCCATTTTAGACATTGGCTATGTGGAGAACTACATAGTACCAATAGTACATAACTAGTGATGACGCCTCTTACTGTTAGTGCAACTAATAAGTACCCGATTTATTGATCATTAAAATTATTGATCGTTAAACACCGTCGTCGTTTAAGAAATTTTCAACAACAAGCTTTTTGAATTCAGAACGTTTTTCATTTTCAAGTTCTCAAAACTCATTGTTTAACAAATTTTCAACGGCGAACATTTGTTATAATCCAGTGTAATGTCGCTTTGATAATGTTTCAATCGATACAAAATTTTCAACGACGAACACTTTCAACGATGAACATTTTGCTTTGATAAATCGGGTCCAGGTCATTGTTTTCATGTTATTATGCTGTTTTATGCTGCCACCAAATTGTTCTATTTCTTTTACAAACACCTGCATATCGAATTCAATGCATTTAAACCATCAATCAGTCAACGTTACGCAATTTTAGGATGTCACCATTCCTTGGACACTACCTACCTGTTTCATCACAATCAAACAAACACTCTGTTCAATTTCACTTGGTCGAGCGAAGATTACAAATTGGCTGATACTTTTGCGCAACTTTGGACTAGCTTCATTATACAAGGGTGTGTTTGATGTAATTGCGAAAATGTTGCTGAATCAAATTCTATTTGTATTTATATAAATTTATTTCAAATCTATTGCAACAGACAGTTTAGAAGGCACCTGTATATAAAGTCGTCAATTATGTATTTGTTTATAACTTTTTTCATTTTTTACTTTTCCTTTTTACCTGTCACAATGTCGTTGGTCAGTGGTTAAAATAAACGTAACACTCTGCTGATAGAGTTAAAGCGGAGATAGAGTCGCTTGATTCCAGAGTCGAAGTATCTAGTTATACATACGTTGGCTCCGGAATCAAGTGACCCCGACTCTTTTTTGATTCCGGAGTCTAGTAAGTAATTTTGATCGGTACAGTGTAACTAATTATGTACCAACAAGTCATACTAACTATTATTAAAATATAATTGTCAGTTCCTACTTAGTATTGCAAAATCTATATTTTAGACGACCATCGTCAAACCTTCTACAGCAATGGTACCATTTCAACAAAACTGACAAGGCTATTCTGCACTTAAAGCCTCACCCAGAGATGATGTCTGCTAATATAAAAGCATCGATAAATAAATTGAAAAGCGCAAGTTCACGCGATCAAGGAAAAAATGAACTTTGACGTTACGGATGTTTAGGTAGGTTTCAAAATCTAAGGAGTTCTAAATTTTAGGACTAAAGAATAAGCCATAAATTTGGATGAAATTAGTGGAAAATGAGCGACAAGAACTACTTGTTACATATGTTATAGTTGCTGTAACATCTTTTGTTACTTTTTTGGTTGTATCTTCTCATTAGCAATTAGCAAAACTTTATTAACAACAAAACATGTAAAGAAACCATTGTCTAGTAAACTTACACATGATCACATGAGTAAATACATCTATTAACAACAGTTATTCAGGTGGTGCAAAATTTGCAATAGAAACAGTAGAAAATTATTTTATTTCCAAAAAATGTTGCAAAGCTACCTTTAGTCTGAACAATAATTCGACATTTTACCGAATGAATGGTGATAAGTGAAAGCTGCGGTTACTGGCTAGCCAATCAATAATCAGTTCTGTTTCAGATTAAGCAAAAAAAATAGACGTAACAGAAGGGAAATATGATTATTTTTTAGCTTTTCTACATGGAATTTCAGTCGTAAGTTATGCAAATTCGTTTAATCTTCAGATTTGCCATCAATTCAGAATATAATCCTACTATAGAAACATCTCTATCATAATTCCTCTCTCCTGTCGGCGGCCTGTAGTCTTTCGGCGTCTTTGGTCGCTTTCCACCAAAACTTCATTCGTTCCTGGAATATATTCTCAGCGATCTGGAGTTTGGGCTGTATCACCAAATTTCGCGGACTTTGAGGGCGAAATTCGGGCCATTCGAATTTTTCGCCGACATTTGGATTACTAGAATATAATAGAAAATGATAGATTCAAAACATTAAGAACATTAAAAGCTTATTATTTATTGTATTATATAATTGTATTAAAATATTTATTGTACTAATAACTGTCTATCATGTTAATTACAATTGTTATAATGATCGTCGTATACATAAATCTGGGATTATTTCCTACAGAAAACGGCTTGGCGAATAAATTGGCAAAGAAAACGAACAATGGCTTCATAAAACAAATTGGAAAACTAGGAACTGTGAGGTCGGTAAGATTTATTCGCTGACCTCAACTACTAAAGCTAAAATCTAGGTAGCTAAAATCTTAATTGGCTACAGCCGTTTTGGCTCAGGCTCGAAGCAAAAATAAATATTAATATTATTAGGTCAGACACAGTTAAAATTCTACAACTATTACAACCCAAGCGTTCTTCTTACTTTAACAATTCTATTGTCTTGCAAAAAGAAACTACATTCATGCATACCCAAACTTCACAAAACTTGTCCAATATCTGCCAACCATATTGGACACTTTTCTATCTTGTTGGTCGTATTCGTACGAGAATAGGTGTTCATAAGTTCCGGGCATCAAATAGGAAATGTCCAGTGCGTGATGAGCACCTTAAAAGATAAAACCAAAAAGGTATAATGACATTCTAACCAAAAATACATATGATATTATGATAACTTACTCGTTTGTGTCCTTAAGCCTGTTGTGTAAGTAAGTACGTACATCCCTAACTCTGTCATCTATAACATTGTACATTGTACATTGAAATATACCTACATATACTGTACATGTAAATAATGTCAAAAAGCAATATTGTACATCTGTCAGCTACTGTAATTGAAAATTGTAACTCGATTCATTGTTACAGTAAAGTGCAACAACCCGACTCATACTGCACGCGGCAGCGTGCAGCCTATGTACTTGTGCTGCACGCTATACTCGAATCGATTTACAAGTCACTGGTGCACTGGTGGTTGTGCTAAAAGTAATTAATACGCATGTGTGAAACCCTTGTGCAGGTGCACTCGTGCGCTTCGCGCATTCGTGCTCCTGCACTCGGAGTTTCACAGAAACATGCGCATAAATCACTTATAGCACGCCAACCAGTGCCATAACCCATAGTTCTTGGCGCTTGATTCAGTTTCCAACAAGCAGCAATTTTATGCAAAATTTATTGAGTTTTGATCCATGGTCACGTCCAGCTAGTCTGGAGTCTGCACCAGTGCCAGTAATTTTGTGCAAATCTTAATCGGTAGACTAAATTAAGTTGGAAGAAATTGCTTCTAAGGAAGTTTAACCTGTCGCTCGCACCAATTTTCAACTAATCCGGAAAGGTTTTCTGGCATTACTAAAGAATTATTGTTAAATTTATGCGACTGTATTATAAATTTGTTTGATAATTAAAAAATCAGAAATAGCTAATTTTTAAATTTATGGGTAGTTTTTTACCTTTGAGAGCAACCAAACTATTAAGTGTTGCAAAATAAAATTATCAATTTTTTAAAAAAAGAAAGAGATCGAAATGCCGATTCCGAAGCTGTAACAGAATTTGATCAGTCAGTACCCTTGTCTCAAGCAAGAAGCACATTCTCATGTGAGCGTTTAAGTCAGAAATGCACAAAGAGGAAGTAGCCGTGTATCCACCCCCCTCCCTTCCGCCAGGGTAGTCAACAGTCAACAGCCCTCTCAGACAATAGGCACCCCCCCCCCCCCCCCTTTAACCCTCACCAGCCTTCTGATGGCCAAAAGAGTGAATCAAAATTGAGTACAAAATCGAGAAGTCATTTTTCGGCTGGGGACAAAAAAGTGCCACAACTAGTTAAGAATCGACCAAAAGCAAATTTTTCTGGCTGTTACTAATTGGTGACGTGCCTTCTGATTCCAGTCTACATAAGCAACGCACACACAATGTATTTTCTGATTTTCTCCCTACCTTAGATGTACACGTGGTCTCATTCAAACGAGGGGTTGTTGTAAATTTTAGGGGTGGGCTTGTCCTGACATTTCGAGGTCTTGAACTGACACCAACGCAAATTGTTCAATTTTTGCCTAAAAATGGGAACTTTTTGTAAAATTTGGATCTTTTTAACAATTTTTTTTTTCGTTTTGCTCAGTTTTTACGCATTTTACAGCGATCTGGGTCAATTTTCAAGTTTTCGGGCACCTTTGCTTAGCACCAATGAAGGGGGCTTGTCAAGCTACATAGGTCAATTCTGAAGTGGCCTTGTTTGATAAAGGAATTCAAATTGGGGGGACTTGACCCATGTCCATGCCCCTCATATACATATGTATTTTGTACCTTCAACCTCAGGGTTTTACCGCCAAACCAGAATAATTTTTTAAGATACATCAGAAGTTTATATTGGCTTAATGAAGACATCCTCAGATCAAACAAACAGCACACAACACGAGTACTGAAGATTTGAACTGGCAACCTCACTCAAAAAAAATCTTTTTTAAAAAAATAGCATTTCTCACGCTAGTTTTTACCACAAATATCGGTAATAAAAAATTTTCATGTTTCGTCTTTTGGAAACATCATAAAAAACATCTCCCTTTTTCGCACCTACAGTAACCCAAAATATGCTAGCAACAACAAAAGAAGCTAGCTGGCTGGCCGTCCGGGCCAGCTCATACACAAAACACGATCACACATTACGGTGAGTTTACACACAAACACACACACAATTTGTCCAAGGGAATACACGTGAGACGTGTAATTCGCTAGTGCAAATCAAATGTAAGGTCCTGTCGCTACTGTGGTAGCGACAGGAAAAATTTGGGTTCAATGAATCATTGCCGAGTGCTGTTTTTGTAGTCGTCATAAGTATAAAGAACAGAAGCCAAACGTCATTCTGCACTGGCTCGATGCTCAGTTCTACAAGTCCTAACAAAATTTTAACTGCAAAATTAGGTGATTCATTACGAATTCGTCATATTTATTCACCTTGATATGGTGGGGTTTCATTGTTCATGTTTCCATTGTGGTGATTGAACCGGTAGAACCAAACATGTCCCCCAGAGCTGGTACGATAGACTGCTTCGTACAATGCAGGGTAGATGAACACTAGGTCAGAGCAAAACTGAAAGCAACACAACCAAAAATTGCATATATACATATTTGAATTGTGATTAGTTGAATAGGCATTTTTTACATGTTTTTTATGTTTCATACGGGCTCATCTGTTCTTGAATTTGATGACAAATACAAGAAAGATTTTGAAAGTAATTTGATGACAAGTCAGTTATCGAATCAATTAGTATTAACATTATTTAGTCCATGATATTTCTACTTTACTTTTAGGTGATTATGCACGCTTGTAAGCTAACATACTTATGACAATAATGTCAAAAGTAAAAATGGCTAAAATAGAAAATACGTAAGTAATGCTTTTGCATGACAATGAATTATATGGTATCATATTTATATATATCGTATTCGACTATTACTCTGTAGAGGAGGATTGCCCAATTAAGTACATTATTTAAACGGATCAGTGATAGCTCCGCATTGGTGCTCGAATAGTTAAATGCTATAACCATTTTTAGGCCCGAGTGGGCTGACCTGATTT
>JASANF010004145.1:0-64063 GCA_030248245.1 Trissonchulus sp. WLG1_4 | reverse complement strand
TAAGGCCGATACTGAAGGGTTGCAGTGTGACTCGGAGTATGCATTAAACTCACTGCCATTTGTGTCCAAATCGACATATGTATTAAACAAGCCGTCGTCAAAATTACTTACTAATTTTTCAAAACTCTCTCCAAGAGTAGGAATTTTATCAGGTTTTGGTTGGAGTACTGATGAGGTGATTACACTGACGTGGTTATCACGACGTGAGTCACGAGACGAGCCACGGTTCCTACTAGGCGACCTAGACTCTCGGTTATAGCTACTCCTAGTTTGCGAGTTAGGGGGAGTAGAGCTTCTACGATGATCATGATTTGTTGAGTAATTATCACGCTCACGCTGAAAATTCTCTGCTTCTCGTCTATCCCTATAGTATGGACTTGGTGATCTACGATGGACATAGTCACTATTAGAATAGTTGGAACGAGGTGATCGACCATACTGCCTTGGTCTACGAGTAGGGCAGTGCTGCCTAATGTGTCCTTCTTGTCCACAATGTGCGCAAATAGGTACTCCATCACGCCATTCAAATTTCACAAACCGATCCGAATGGCGTGATGAGTCAGGCCTACTAAAGTAGGGAGTAGGGGGACGGTCATAAGAAGGAGAACGATATCTGTATCTAGGGGGAGAGTAACTTGGTTTTGTTAACCGTCTCGACTTATCTCCTGAAATAAATGCTACTTCTAGGGCTTGGACTAGTCTATCAGTTGAAGAGCCGCGCGGAGTATTTGTCTTAGTGTTTTCCTTTGTCTTAAATTCATTTAAAACACCCTTGATATCTGTCAAAGTAGCTACTAAAGTAGACTGCAAAGGGTGAACAGCAGTAGTAGGAGTATTAATTACCACGTCATTGATTAAACTACTTTGAGCTTCTTTCTTCTGCGCGAAATGAAACGCTTTTTGCAGAGTATCGGGGTCTTTATCGAGTACATATTCTTTCAAGTGTTTGGGTAAGCCAGCTATAAACGCTTCTTTGATTAAGTGATCCCTAATTTCCGGAGTAAGACCTGGATATGCTGCTCTGCCTAACCGCTTAATATCTTGTTCAAAATCAGCTAAACTTTCATCGCTCTTTTTCACACGAGCACGAAGTACTAAACTGGTAATCCGCTGATTTTCAGCAGGGAGCAGAGAGTTTAGCAAAGCACCTTTCAATGCACCATATGTATCGAGCACAGCTGTAGGTAAGTCCTTATACTGTTCAAAAGCAAACTCCCGTAGGTAGACAGGTAGATTTTTACACTTTTGCGCATCCGTCCAATTTTGACTCATAGCATACGTTTCAAATAGCTCTATCCAACGAGAAAAGTCATCCCCCACACGTCCATAAAATAGTTCTGGGTGCAAGGGATTGAACCTTTGTGCACCATGTGTTGGCTGAGAAGCAGCTTGTTGTTGTACAAGTTCGTCTATGCGACGTGCTTGTTGATTTAACAAATCATTTTGACGTTGGAGCACTAAATTAAAATGTCTCATTGCACGTTCTGAAACCTCTATGTCTTCTCCTATATCTGGATTGCCAGTTGAGGCCATTATATGGAGAATAGACAACTATTTAACGTAGCTGCGAGTAGTTTAATATTAGGAGCAACAATTCTATCGCAGAGTAAATGTTTCACTATATGCTATTCAGGTATATACGGCCAGACAACTGACCTTTGGTGCCTACTTCGTTACGTAAATACTCTAGATAGTTAGTGACTGCCACTAGGCTTTATAGTGAAATAAATTTGAAAACTTCATTTACCACATAACATACAACGTCATATTTTATACAACAAGAGTACACACTACTGGCACCATCAAGAGCACAGTTATATGAAGAGTATATTTACGTACGACTTTAGCACAAGCACAAATCCCAAGAAAACAGCAATCAACAATGTCAGTAGGTAGTTCTATGTGGAGCACAATAGTCAACAAATATCAGCTATAGCAAGAGTACAGCTGTTACTGAATATGTACGTGTATCAAGAGCACACTAGTATGTGTTGTGTCAATGTAGCACGTGTGCAACAGAACAATTATTACAAAGTGGAGTACGTAACAATATATATATTATATGATCAAAAAATACACACAATAATTCGCAATATTACGTATGTGAGAAACCTTGCTCAATATTACATATTACACAGCATATCGTAAACGAGTAAGCACTAACAAGAGTATCTTAATTTCGCTAATTTTGGTCTAAAACAAGCACTAATAATTTTTGATTACAAAACTTTCTATTATACGGAGTAATACTGCACTAATGAAATAATTCAACTCAAAACGGAATGTCAAATTAAATTTTTGCCAGGGATGCCATGTAACAGGCCATCTAGCTGTTTCAGTCTTATTCTAACCTGTCCCTATAACCACACTCGGCTACCGCACTCCAACTACTATTTCCACAAAAGACTCACCAACAGACCGCAATCAATTCCGTTTTAATAACGCAGCAAGAGCACACAATTTCCAACTCAATACCAAGAGCACAATTACGACGAAACAGCAACAAGACACAGCAAGCGAGCCAGCAAAAACTCCCACACAGAACTTTAACAATTCACACCAACTAAACCAACCGCACCTGATTAGGTTTCTCCCACAACACACACTAACCAAAATTGCTAGCCCGTCGCCAAACCAATAAGAATAACAAAATGAGTAGGCTATCAGACACAAAAGACAGGAAACATATCCCAAGAGCACCTAGCCTAAACATTAGCAAAAAGGGAGCCGATTAGCGGCAAAATTAGGTTTTAGGTTACTGTAGGTTACTCCAAGAAGGGGGGGGCTAAGAGTACTTGTTACACTCAAACTAGTTTCATCCACGAAAGGAATGCTTTCAAACAGAAAGTGACACCAAGCGATAAACCCAAAAAATGTGTATTTTTCGTATTGTCCTATTGTTTTCAATTCATAATGTAATGTACTCTTTTAGGCCAGGTTTACACTCATTTTTGTACTTTTTCCAGCCTTGTATAAAAATTTTCACCATGAAAAGCAACATTTTTACTTAGGCCCGTATAGTAAAGAGTAAGAATTCAGTCTATGTGAAACGGACCTTATCAGTTATCGATTTCTTATTTCTTCATTGAACACCACACTGTGTACAGATCTGTACGAAAAAGAAGTTACTGCGATTATAGAACTACCACTTTAAGTCCAGGGTGGTTCGAATCACACTAACATTATTAGTACTCTGCTGACGGTAAAGCTTTCTTCACATCTTGATGGATTTAACGGATAAGGTCAAACTTACATTATTAAGTTTACAAAAAGTCTAAATTTGCAAAATTTTACCTTGGAGTCGTTTTTGAAGTCGTATTAAAACTGAATTTTGTACGTCTACTTTCGAGATATGTAGAAAATTGGTTTAAATTTGATCCGTTAAATCCATTCAGATCACATTCCTTTCAAAGGAATGTTCCTAAAAACCAAAATACGTAGTAAGACATCGTCATTTTGTCATTGTCTACAAGAACTGGGTTTTCCATCACCTTAAATAACCTCAACTCAGTTGCAAAGTTATTCTTATTTCAATTCATTCATACTGTACTGACAGTACGGGCATATGTACGTACATAGCACCCGCCCCTGTGCGTATATGCGTACATACACACGTACTGTAGTTAAACAGGTTTCACACGTGTATGTGTGTGCGTGTTCAGTGTGTGTATTTTTGACTGCTGTTGAAAAATCCAGTTCAACCCGAGTCAACTCTTGCAACGGCCGAACCAATCCGACTCAGGTAGTAGTCGCGTCTTGTGTCTCTAACCTTAACTTACTGCACACCACTGCTAAACACGCACACACATACAGTGAAAACCACGCACACGCATACATATAATTTGTGTCTTTAAATTAAAAGTTTTTACAAAAATTTCAGACACAAATGTATGCGTATGTATGTGTGTACGGTATTTTCACAACTGTTATATTCTCTGCCACTTATTTCAACTGTGTACAGTAGTGGCCGTTTAGTACTACAGTTTTTGAGCAATACCCATACTTCTTTTTTTTATTATTTCATTGCATTTGTGCGTGTGTTATGGTGATATAACTTTGGTGAAAGTCTCCCCAAAACTAGGCGCCCCCTGTTTTTCGGTGATCTGTGTATACCTCAGATCGGTTTCATAAAAGTCGCTAAATGTATGACGCTCTTATATTATCATTATTGCGCATTATTTACTAGTGAAACACACCTTGTGACAAAACCAGAAAACGTGAATTTTTACTGATGTGTTAATTTCATAATTTAGTTGCTTAATTAAGTGAACTATAAACTCATGTTTGTGTGCAAATTTAAATTATGATTTCTACGATATGTGGATTTATTATTTTTTATATGTTTATATTTAGTTTTTAGTAATTATAGTTTAATTCTAGTGTTTTAAGTTTATTAATTTTGAGCGACTATTCGCAACTTTTATGAAACAGAGTCTGAATTTACGAAACAGGTTTCGGTCTAAGTAACTGTTTGATTGGTCCGGTGATGGTAGAGTTTGGGTCCTATCAGAGAAATATGAAATCAAGCAATCTGATTGGTTATTTGCTACCAATGCTGCAATTTGATTGGTTGGATTTTATTTCAGATTTCTTTGGTAGGACCTAGACCCAAGGAATTTCATCTCATTGAAGAGATCGTTATCTGAACTTATATTTGCCCGATTGTTTTAAAGTATTTGTTATTACATTATTATTTTTTTAGTTGTTATACAAACTTATAATTTCAACAGATTTTTCAATAAGATATAGAAAACGTTTCAATATTTTTTGCATATAAATTCCTATTTCGTTTAACTTCTGACCAAATTTCTATCGCGCTTAATTTTTGTCAGATTAAACAAACCTACATATGTTACATGTACGAACTACATACGCACGTTAATGTTAAGCGTGCATGGAAAATTAGTGCAGTCTCGTTCAATTTTTTAGTTTCCGGACAGATTCGTCCAAAAAATAAGCAACTGACTTATTTAACTAGTTTAGTCCGATATTAAGGCAAAGTTCGGACTAAAATTATTTCAGTCCGCTTAAAGGTCGATTCAGGCTTGCATGCCTGTCGTGTGTTCTGCCGGCAGAATTACGAAATAACCACGCCACAATCTGATCCTATACTCTATTATTAGTGACGTGATTATTTCGTAATTTTGACGGCTGAACTGATATACGGCTGTAAGTATGAATCGACCTTAATCTGGTATAAAGGAATGAACCTTAAGATGAAACGATTGCGAATTCAATTTATTGGATCGTTAATCCGTTGAAATTACACGCTGAAACTTCGCAGTCGTCAAATTTTGGATATTTTAAAATCTTAACAGGGGAACGTTTTTGCTTATATTTTCCCTGATATAGTATTATAATAAATAAATATAAAGAAATAAAATTAAATCTAACTCCCTTAATCTAAAGCTTAACCAAATTTTACGTAAATTTCAATATGATTTGCACATAATTTGTTTCGTTAAGAATTTCGTTGATTTTCTTAAACCATGGTGCTAGCTCAGTTGAAATTTCAAACCTGCAGCACAGCAAGTATATATCTGTTTTATAGGTTTTAGGCAAACGAATCGATTTTTTTACAGGTCGACGTTACCGGGTCAAACTTTTATCGCCAACATATTAGTCTAATATGTAGTTCAGCGCAGTTTAAGATTCAAGACTATGATTTTCTGAGACGCAAACTTTCCAACTTTTCAGAGTTTAAAACACTAGTTGTTCTGCTGAGCTGCGCTTGGTTGACCTTTTTCGTTTTCGTTAAACCGCAGACTAACTATTACAACAGAACATTTTTTAGCACTAAATTGTAGTTTTAATGTCTTACATTTCCTTTGTTTTTTTAATGTAGTATTTTTCTGTCTTGCGAAACTTTTCAAGCGCGTCATATCAAAACTACAATTTTGAAAGATGTTTTTGGGCAGTTTAAGTAACTTTTCAATTTTATTCGTTTGTCTAAAACAATCGGGCAAATATTAAAATCTGCTGTTGTTTCAAGAAAGTAGGGTCACACACAAGAGCTAGCTAAAAAGCCAAGCTTTTAGTGCTTAGCTAGCTTTATGTGTTTTAGATCAGAGGGTGTTTCATAATGATGTGCGATACATTACACCAAGAGTACACAAGATGTGCTATATTATCTTATTTGTTGTATTATATTGTACTCTTGATTACAAGGAGCTTGACAAATGAGTGATCTCCCTGTACTGTATTGCCGTAGTATCAAGAGTACAGTCTACTGTATGACAATTTTTCGACAGGTTCTATAGATTTATATTATTATTGACTTTTTACCATCAGTAGCTTCTTTGCTTCGAACAGTGGCTAACTATTGGCAAGAGTACATAATATTATCATTGGTATTGGTTTCGCTACGTTTCTACACCTGTTTGTACAAATCATGTGCAAAGTCAGTATAAGTACGGTGAAATTTGTAATGGACCATTCTATTTAGGTCAGATCATGTGACATGTTGCGACACCGCAATTTGGCACTATTGGAACGAAAAATGAAGGAAAAACATCATATTTCGTAGTTTGTGTACTCTTGACTAGGGCATTATGAAACACCTTCCTGGCTCATTTGTGTTGCTTGCTGCATGTTGCATGGTGTGTGTTGCTTTGGTCCTAAAGTCTGTTTGAATATGAAGTTTAGATTTAAAGTATGGAATAAACGGTAATTTTTCAATTTCCCATAATCTTTAAGGAATCAAGGAATTTTCAATAAGCAACACTCAGTATGATAGCAAGCAGCCAAGCAACACAAATGGTGGAATCCTATGAAAGGCAATCATGTGTTGTGTGCTGAATTTTGCTTGTTTCAACTTTCACTTGCTGAGTGGCTAACTGTCCCGCTCGAACATAGTCAACACTAGACTTGAACTTGAAAACTACTCAAAAAGTTAACTGAGACTTTTTGGACTTTATAACTATTCTTTTGACAAACTTGCTGTACTCTTAATGAGTTGATCAGTTTATTTACTCTGAACAAAAAATGAGTAATTAAATGGACATATTTGTGCGTAGGCTCATTAAATCTGGTTTGTGTTTGCTAAGCCAAAACAGTAATCGTTAGTTTTAATCCGCTAAATCCACTAATGTTTAGGGTACAGAAAAAACAAGCAATATTCAGCACAGCTCGAGTGTGACTGTCAAATAGGTCTAATCCCGCGTTAGGAGTAGCTAGCTGCATTTAATCTCTGTCAGGTACATAGTGTTCATATACTGGTCCATATAAAAATTAACTGATATATTGTTTGTTGTTACTGATTAATAATCCTCTAATGGTGGTGATGCGTTCGGATTTCGGGGGTTCAGGGAATGGTGATGGCGCAGGGCCCCCTCGGATTCTGGGGGGTCTGTCAGTGACCACGGCGGGCTTAGATGGGGAGCATTTGGGAACGGACGAAGCAGAGATTGTTATGCTCAGCTTGGTGACGGTTGACACACATTCCAATAAGGTACGGTCATTGGTCACTGTGCCAAGTACTGCGGCTGCTATCGCCTGTATCTTCCAATTTACCAACCTACTCTTTTAGCTTGTTAATGGTTTGCGGTTGTTTGTCTAGGGTTGAGGTGAGGTCACGGTTTTTGTGCATAGTTATTTTTAAAGGAACGGGTGTAATCGATTGAGTGCAATGTATGTGAAATTTTTGTCAATTTCAGGAATATCAGTTTGCATAATCGAAAGATGAAATATTTTGTAGCATTATGTGTACCATTTAGTTATTGTAAATTAATATGTAAGGCCGACATGTCAAATATACGTTTTAATCACATGTACATAATCTGCACTGACATTTAATATTGTCCAATTTAGTTACAATTCCAAAAGTTCTTATCCAAAATTGGACTTAACGGATTAGATTTAAATTAATTTTGCTAATAACACAGCACAAAATAAAAGCAGCCGGCTGAAAGTTTGCCCTACACGGCTTATAAATATTATCTTAGAGTGTGCCAATTTTCAGTAAATTACGTCTATCTGACATTGCGCTATGGACGATATAAAACTAAATCTAGTCCGATGAAATCCAATTTTGGATTAGACCCATAGTCACACATATATGTACAGCTAGAGAAAATAGGGTAGGGGAAAGGGTGCTAGACCAGAGAGCTGGTAGTGTGGGGGACAAATTTAACGAGTTAAGGAGTCGAAAAGCCATTTAAGGTACATACATAGCTAACCTTTTTCGGAGTATAGGGGGTAGTGTGCCAGATCAAGTTGGGGGAGTGATGTTCCCCCTTTCCCACAGGACCAAGACCATGTGTGTATGTGTGCTGTCATGAAGACGTATAAGCATAGACGCACATCGGGTGGGCAGGGGGGTGTGTCCACCAAGTTCCCAAAAAATGAGATATAAATCGAAAAACCTAAAAAATTTTCGGCTGTCGCCGTAAAAAACTAAAACTGGGGACCACCTCCCCCCTCAGATTATCAGATTGCTCCTGTACCTACATACATATCTACTTCTAAGTTGATATCATAGTCGCAATTCCTCTTGCTCGACTTTCATATACTCGACTTGAATAAAATAAATTAAGCACAGCATATCAAATCAACGTGAAGCAAATACATTACCTAAAGCTTTGCAGTATAAGCAGTATCACAGGCATAGGAGCATACGCTGTATCCCCACACGCTTAAGATGGCGCTCCGAATAACTTCCCAAACTTTCAGTATTGTATATTTAAAGTAGAATGTTCATCCATTTCACTTAAAACCATTCAATGCTATCAGAAGACACGACTCTACTTCAACTCATTGATAACTCAACTTGATGGTTAGTGCACTGTGCTGTGATATTTTCAGATAAGGGCAGTGCATCGCACCCTAGTGCAGCCCCTTCAGTTAGCTAAGGTCAATTGGGAGCTTCTATCCCAACGGGGTCTCACCGAAGATGATATTAAAAGTGCAGACATCCTTCCTGGTGCTTTACAACAGGTACTGTATCAATGAATTATCGGTATTGTTTCTTCTACTTTCTGCTTTGTATTGGTTTACACTAATTTAGCAGTAAGCCAATGCTTCTTTCAAAACGAACATGATTTTGCCCCAAACAGGTTCATTTTTGTCAGTGTCGTTTGTACGGTAGGGTGTAGGTTCTTCAGCCTTTCTAGAATGACTTTAACGAATGGTTTACTTGTGATTTTTGTCAAAGTTTTTGCTCTACTATGACCCCTACGTTTTTTCGAAATCTTCTAGATACACGACGACAAGAACAAAATACAACGATGAGTATGAATCGGTTTGATTTATATATACGGTGGACTGCACCAAATCGGATTAACTGACGATTAGCTTAAACCGATTTAGCTCAGGCTTAAATTCCTTAAATCGGTTTAAGGTGGTATGTAGTTACGTTTTCGACAGTTTCTATAACGTGCTATAATTTTTGATTGACTCAATGAATTTAATAGCTGTCTTTTTCACGTTAAAGTACTTGACTGAAACTACACTTATGCACATTATCTAGCTTAAATCTGTAACAAGCTAGTCTGCAGACACTGTTAAATTAGTCAAATTTCGTGAATTTTTGCATTTTTCATGTTTTGCTTGTAAAATTGACAGTGTAATTCCAAATAATTTCATTGTTTACACCAACATAGTCAATAACAGGGTGAATTTCAATGCTAAGTTTGGTGCATTTATATGATGCAGAAAAAAAGTTGCGGACCTTCAATTTTGAATTTTTTCGAATTTTGAAAATATATACAAATTTTTTAATCTAATTTTTTCACGACATGGGCTAAATTAATACAAATAAAAAATTGACACATCAAAAATTGTCTAAAAAACACAAGTAAAATAACGCATGAAAAGATTGCAACATTGAGACTTGATTTTTAGTCCACGGAAGTACATTTTTACAGATTTCTGTGAATGAAATTGATGTAACGCAAAATTTAAGCCAACAAAATTTTTGAAATTTTAGCATAAAGTAGAAACATATGTGTGCCAATTTATCCAAAATTTTTAACAAAATCCGTCTAGTAGTTGTCGAGTTTTGCGGACTTTTGTGTAGTGCACTTTAGTTCAAAAAGAAATGTTACATAAATGAGACGCAATCTCAAAAAGTGAAAAGCAGAAGGATAAGTTTTGGCATCTAAATTGAAGGTTTTTGACATGCCCGTGTGTCATTTTGTACTTTTTTCAATAAACGGCTTTTTTGACTAGCTACTACTTTGGCTTAGCTAAACATAAAATTTACGAAAAATTGTCGTAACTGGCTGAAAAATATTTTCTGTGAAAATTAAAAATGATTGTTTCAAGCTATTTTAGCAAGCATATATCTCATAATAATTTATAGTTTCCTAAATTAATATGCGTACTATAAATTATTGATTGAAAATTAATCGTAAGTTGTCAAATGTTACTCCTGCAAAACTGTCGAAAACGTTACTACCACCTTAAGTCCCCTGCAACAGTCAAGATTAGCGCAGTTGGCGCTTAAGTTTTTGTTGAAAACTGGAGTTTAGCTGCGATTTTGCTGAGATTTATTTTGTTTTTGGTTTTTTTTGGTTTGGTTGTTTTTTTTTTTTTTTTTTTTTTTTTTTTTTTTTTTTTTTTTTTTTTTTTTTTTTTTTTTTTTTTTTTTTTTTTTTTTTTTTTTGTTTGGGGTGGTGTGGGGTGATCGGGGGGTTGGGTGTTTTGGTGATTGGTTTTTTTGATGATGTACTAAATCGATTTAAGGGGGTGGTCCAGTTTTTTGTTGATATTTTTGTTTTTTTGTTGTATTTGTAGTATAGTTTAGTGCTTTTTTGTATGTATTGTATATATATTTTTATATATTATTTTATATATATAATATATATATTTATATATTTTAATAAATATATATCACATAGAGATAAAAAATTTAAAATATATATAGATATTTATTGTTTTATTGTATAAATATAGTGTGTGGAAGATTTTTTTGGATTAAAGAAAAAATATTGTGGGTTTTTTTTCTTTTTTAATATAAGTTTTTATTTTTTTTTTATTTATTTGTTTTTTTTTTTTTGTTTAGTTTTTTTATTATAGTTTTTAGCGCTAAGTATTGTAATTTTTTTGTGTATATATTATATTGTGTTATTTTTTTTATAAAATAAAAAATTTATATGTATAAAGGTATGTGTATGGTTTTTTTTTTGGTATTTTTTTTTTTGAGATATTTTTAAATTTTTCATATTTTTGTAGAATGGAAATATTTGCTTTTTAGTTTATTTTTAAATATAAGAAATTTTTAATTTTAAAAGTTTTAAGTGCGCAAATCGACTGCTTTCGCGACACTACCCCCTTAACTGGAGATTAGCTCCAGCTCAGCTCCAGCTCAGACTTAAGTTAATCTGATTTGGTGCTGTCCACCGATAAATACGTACATACATATGTATGGCGGCCAATTAAACCTCCTTAAAAAATTAAAACACTTACATCACAAACAAACAAACAAACAAACAATGTTGTTTCAGATGGAGGCTTTTCTCACGGATCAGCTGACGTCGTTGTGCAGCGGCGAGGTGGCGTCGCTAGGTCTGGTCACAGACGGCCCGCTCCCCCTGCGCCAGGTGCTGCACCCCGAGGCCCTGAACAAAGACTACATCCTGTCCCAGCCATTCTGGTCATACTACGACATTCGCAAGGAGCTCGGCAAATTGTACAATAACAATGAAACCATTACTAATGTGCCTGATGTATTGAAAGGTACTGGGCATAATTTGGTGGATCAGTTAAAGTCTGAACAGAAATTGCTAAACCCTGAGACAAAACAGGTGGCGTGATTTTTGTGTTTACTCGCTGTATGTACTCTTGATGCCTGCAGCTTGTTTTCGTAACAAATCCGCGTCTTTCTGTTTGGATCAGGGTCCAGCACTTGTTGGCCAGACTTTAGTTAATTTATTCATGTATTAATTATTTACCATTAGACTCATTGGAAAATATTAAATTAGTGGTGTAATTGTGTAGCTGGCTAAAACTGTTTTTGTTTAAAGATTTTCGGTTATAAATAGCACCACATAAAAAGTGCCAGTGCCATTACCTACTAATCATGTGTGTATGGATACTAACAAGCATGGCTTTAAGAATGAAGCATTGGGTATGTACATAATTCATTTTTATTCATAACAAACTTCTATCATCTATAGAACAGAAACAATACAGAAAAATATGTATTTTTTAATTTGCCAAAATTAAATCCAATTTTTTGTAAATGGTGGAATTTGTGTGGAAGAAGTTGGTTTATCCCACTGTTTGTAGTTTCATATAATTAATGTAGTCAAGTTCTGTTTTTGCACTGCTTTTATTGTCGGCGTCATTTTCCTTATGAAAGTTGTAATCATCAATTTCAAAAGTTATCATTGACTTTATGCGCTGTTATAATGTCACTGAACTTTTTTTACAAAAGTTTACTTTTTCGAAAAGTCAAGTTTCACTAAAAAAGTGAAATTTATAACGAAAATTAAAGAAGGAATTAACAGATCGAAATTTTTGATGTTGCTACGAATATAAACAATTTCTGTTGATTTAATACCTAACTAACTTGTCAAATGCGGAAAAGAAATGTATGCTACATCAAAGACAAAATACAAAAACGATTCATCGAAGTTTATATACAGTATTTAAGTAGAAAAAACTAGTGATTATGAGTGCACTCAGCTTTGTCCGTTTGTCCATAAGTAACAATTTTGCTTACAAAAGATACGTTAACGTGTTAGGTTACTTCCAGACCGTAAACATAAGAACGGATTTGTCATTTTTTTCGCAGCAGCGGACCAAAATTTGTCCTTGTCTTTGTCCCAACGTCCTTAAGGACAAGTATGAACTGGGCTTTAGGCATAACTGTGGCTTGATGTTTTGCACACTGATGGCTCACTGGTGTTGAATTCGTTTATCTTGATACTGATCAACTATTATGGAGAAACTTTAAAAGCGACAAAAGTTCTTATCTCACGAGTTCTCATCTGCCTGCGCTGCGTACTAGACTGCTAACACAATAGCGTACTCCTCGTATATCAGAAGTAGACACAGATATTTAATCGTTGTTAGTAAATACACTGTAGTCGTAAAACGCATCAATATATACACCGCAATTCCTAAAATAGATTTAACGGATTTATTTTAATCGGACTAACCCAGCGGATTTAACACGCTACTAAATCTAATTCCAACACCGGATTTAACTGTTTGGCCTGCATGGTTGGTTTAGTCGGACTTAACTCAGCACGCTGATGCACTTAAATCCATTAAATCCAGTAATTTGGGTATCGGGTTTTCATCAGATTACATAGTCAAATGATCACGAAGTTTTAAGTGTCAGGTTTTTTTTCAGCACTGAATCTCTCTACGGCAAGCGAGAATGATTCTCCATACGGGTTGCAGCACTGCGAAGAATTGGGAACGGCCATATGTCATGTTCTACACGAAGCACAAACCAAAGGTGGGGAGAAAATAAAGGCAAGAATAAATGCATGAAAAATATTAATTAGAGAAAACAAAGTGTTTTAACCTTTGACCAATCTGATAACCTGAAATTAAGAGCCCTTTCCTTTACTGTATTAATCGGACACTACCATTTTGACTCCGAAGTTTACGAACGGATATCGGATGAACCAGCGAAGGAAACTTAGATCCTGCTTGCTTAGTCGGATTCGTTTAATCTAACATGTGTGTGTCATTTAAAAAAATATGCACTGTATATGGTTATTTCTTTTCTATATTTCAGGTATCGATTGCTTCTCAGAGCCAGAAATTGTCAAGTCAGTCCTGGAGCACGGAATATGGTAGGTTACTAAGAGCACAAAAAGTGGAATTCTTTAAGTGGGTGATCGGAAGGTCTTTGGTTCTTGTTGTAGGACAATTGTGACTTTTACACTATTCCATGTTTGCCCTATTTGTCATTAGGCTTAGGCTTAGGCATCTTTCTTTTTTCACCAAAATAACCTTTTTTATGGCTTTTTAAAAAAATTTTCAAATGCTCTCAAGAATAAAAGTTACACAGTTTTCAAAAAGCTCTTATTGGAAGCCTGTATCCCGTTATTTGCCCGAATCTTACTTTTTGATGGCAAACAGCCAAATTTTGAAATTGTTTGAAATTAGTTATCATCATTTTTTATCACCGATTCGGCCACACAATTGTTGAAGTGCAAAATACATAGCGCTAAATATTTTTAAAAACGGATGTTCAAGTTTGTCTATTAGCCATATAAACTGTAACTGCGCAATGTGGGCATTTTTTCAAAGTTCACTGTTTTGTTCAAAACTATAAAATATTTATTAAAACGACGACAATTCAAATGAATACGGCATTTCTGAGACTTTAGCTTTCTTATTAAGATAGGTACACACATTAAGTGAAATTTGTAAAAATTGTAGTATAAAGAAAGTGTGCAAAAACTATAGCATGTGAAAAAATGTAAAGCATCTAAAAATCTGAAACAACTACATATATAAGATGCTTCAAAACCAATATCATATGTACTCTTGATCATATGTATCTAATATAGGTGGACCAATAAGGGAGTATGTATATCCAAACGTTGACTATCAAGATTATATTTAATTTCGTGAAAGCACCACCGTAATATATGTATTTAGTAGTTCCAGTGAAAGCATCTGATTACCTACACAGAATCCTCGTTGTTAACACTGTTTTCTGTAAAGAGTTGTTTCGTCTATTCGCCTGCCGCTATAAGATAATTGCGCAGCCATTTTGTAATTTAATAATTTATTTATATTTTACTACAATTACTAAAACTGGAGTTCCACGAAGGTGTTTTAGTAACTTCGAACTGTTTTTTAAACTTGTTCTTTTTCCACACTGTGATTTATGTTCCCACACTGCAAACTTACAGTAACTGTGAAGTGGAAAGTGGTGTAGGTAAAATACGTGGTATAAATTGAGTTTAAAATTTTAAAGAATACTTTTATATTTCCACGCATTTAGAAAACTTTAATATTTCTTATTTCTACCCCCTCCAGTCGTTATTTTGAAAAAATTCAACTTTAAAATTTAAAATTCCCTAATTTATCAAAAATAGTTTGTTACACTTATAGAAAGTTAACTAGCTGTAATTTGATAGTTACAAAAACCACCTTTTTTCCGCAAGTCAAGTTAGTTTCACTTGTAAACCCTTTTTTACATCTATAAACGTTTCATAAACAGTATTCTTATTCCGGTTCAAAACTTCAGAAATTACTGTTTAACTTAAAAGTTAACTCTTACATGTTTGCAAGTAATACTTTGGCTATTTCATGAAAATAAAAAGGTTTGTGTTTTCGTATTAGTCTTCAATTTTTGTACACTATTTAGAGTTTTTTCTAATATACATGTTAAAAATAAGTAAAATTTATCAATTATTTTATAATTACTTATTTTTTTATTTTTTAAAGTTTCAGTTAATTTATTAAAAGGTAATGTTAAAATCTAAGACTTGACTAGGTCACGCAGAAACAATATTTGAACTGTTTCTTAACCAAAACTTAAGTAACCTTATTTAAAAAGGCAGCATATTTCACATGCCCACTCATTTTTTAAATTACTGAAGCTTAGCAGTTGGCATTAGTAATCGATTGAGCTATGCTTACGGTATATGTTTAAATATTTATGTTAATATTTAAGAAAAACTAACAAAAACTAACTAACTAACTAACATATGTACATATGCTTGTCCCAAGTGTTCCCTTCATTCGATATCTCTTCCCGTTATACAAAATAAACAAACAAAAACTAAAACATGTTACATAAAATCTTCTTGCGGCTGTTTTGGGTTTGTTTTTTTATTTATTTTTGTTTTTGTTGTTTCAGCTGCAAGACGGACACAGTCGACAACTCCACGGTGGTTCGCGCGCGGGGTCTCCCTTGGCAGTCATCAGACCACGACGTTGCCAAATTTTTTATCGGTCTCAATATTGCCAGGTAGCGCATTTCGCTGAAAAAAATTGCTACTTGCCAACATGAGTAGAAATTCACTAATACCAGAGTGAGTATTTTAATTTTGATAAAATTAAGACAGAAACTGTCTGATGGGAAAAGTGTTTAGTTGAATCGCTCCGTGCAAAAGCAGGTGATTCGTTACGTCATGAAATTCGTCATATAAATTCATTACGAATCCCCTAAGTACATATTTTGCACTTACTATGTACATATTGTTGTACATATTGTTAATGGTAAGACTTACGGATGGATTTCACAAAGATGGTTTTACTAAACCATTGATTTACGTACGTTTTGCATGATTAGCGCATAATTTCGAATATATTTCGAAATATCGAATGATTTGTTACGAATTTCGCAGATTTTCGTAAACCATTGGTTTAGCTCATTTGAAATTTCAAACCTGCAGCGAGCACGTCTCTGTTCTGTTGAAATTTCAACTGAGCTAAACCAATGGTTTAGAAAAATCCACGAAATTCGTAACGAATCAGGCAATATTTCGTAATGAAATTTCGTGCAAAGCATGCAAAACTTACGTAAAACCAATTTTTTAGTAAAACCACCTTTGTGAAATCCACCCGTATAAAGTTGAGCAAACAGGCCCCGTGTGATCTGTTTATTTTAGAGGGGGCGTAGCCTTGTGTTTGGGTAATGAGGGTCGCCGTAACGGAGAAGCATTGGTGAGATTCGAGACGAGTGAGCATCGCGACCTGGCGCTCCGACGCCACAGACACTTCATGGGCAACCGATACATTGAAGTCTACAGAGCTTTCGGACAAGACTTTATTGATGTAGCTGCAGGTGTGTTTCCACGACGAAAGCATGACTGTGTTTGGTTATAAATGCTCAGATTAACTAGATTCGAATAACTGCATTACCATTAGTATATGGTTCGACACAGCTTATTTAAATACATGCACGCTTCAGTTTTGGTGCCGAAGAGTGTTGCAATATAATAGCCAAAGCAATAGCAATAATTACAAAAAATAACGCAGCAGTCCAATATGAAGTTATCATTCGAGTCAAATTAGGTTAGATTAGTCTAGATTAGATCTTGTCAATTTAATCCAGCTAATCCGAGTTCGTGAGCAGCCGCATGCGAGATGTGTTTCCAGAATGAAAGCTCTCATTATAACACCTTTCTAATCGTTATCTACTAAAAGACAAAATAGCTTTAGGCAAAATCTAGCTTTAGGCCCTTTATGACCCCTTCATTATTTCTAGCTATGGACATGTATTTTAATTATCGCAGATAGTTGTTACGCAGTTACCAATATATACCAACACATAACACATATGTAATAACATAAATGTCCACTCTCACACGTTTTGCACTGTATATATTTTTTGTATTGTACAGTTTGTACAGTACAGTCCACAGTATATGGTATTGTATACAGTACTATCTTGTACTGTAGGTGCATCTAATTCAAAAAGACCAGCTTACATCTATTAGTATACCCAATATTTGCCTAACTTCCTGTGCGTAGCTTCATATTCTTAACCAAAAGGCCTGTTAATTTAGCAACAGGTGGAGGACCAGTTAACTTCACTATAGAGCCATTATCTTAATCCTGCCAGTGTTGACACACACCGCGCCTAGAAGAGCAACGCGACAGGTGGTCTGGCTTCCCACGCTTCTATAGGCTGTGCTATACATAGAACATACGTACGGAATAATACTGGGTTAAAGTATATATTGTTTTATTTAGTTTACCAAGAAGACATGACTTTGTTTGCTACTGCTGGTTATGTAGTAGTCGTAAGACAATGTCATGGACTCTTGTTTTTACTTTTGTTTTCTTATTGTCTTGTATTTATTTTTTTATTTATTTGTTTCGGTTTATGAGTTTTGTTACAAAATTCGTGCTAAAATTTGTTTGATGTTGTTCGCCTGGAATTGTCATGCTTTTTTACAAGTTTTTTTATATGTTTTGTTTTTTTAGCAAACATATACTGGTGTGTTAGACAAAAATAGATACAGTATTTTTAACGTATAACGTACAACCGTGACCATTCTCAGATTTTTTCTCATGACAATTACAGTTTTTTTACTTCTATAGTACTATTAATGTTTTTCGTTCCAACAATATTTTATAATTTATAAACGGAACTTCGTTTAAAATAATTTTAAATTAACCGTTTAAAGTTACTGCGGAGAAAATATGAATCTACAAGACTCTACTTGAATACCAGTAGTTTTTTAACTTCTTGTACAACTTTTTTTATTTCGTTGGTTTTTTCTCTATTAATAGTTTATCAGTAGTCGGTTAGCAACATTTTAGGCGTGCGAACTTTAAGCTTGCAGATTACAGATAGATGATAAATTAAGGTCGGGTTAGAACAAATAGTTTTTTTACTTCATTTAATGTAATTTTTTTCTACTTTATTTCATGTCATTTCTTTCTTTTAAGGCAGGTTTAACAAAATGTCGTGACGTCGTTTAGGTGTCGCATTTGCTTTTATAACCTAGCATCATCTCAAACTGGTCAGTAAATGGGTTCCACACTTATGTGGGAAATTAACGTGGTCGGTAAAGGCAACATTCTTTAAGGGTAGACAATAACGCTGCTCAAAGTAACGGATACAGGCAATGCACAGCTGGTCTGTGTGTGGTACAGGGTTATCCTTATTTGTATATAATGTAAAAAGTTTGACCAAGTTCAGGCGAAATTTTGGAAATGAGCTATGTTGTACTTGACCTTGAGATTTTAAAAATGTCTGAAATTTATGTAGTAGGTATTTAAAATTTAAGCTACAAATTATGTGTTAAAAGATATAATTATTTTAAAGACCAAAATGTAGGAATCATAAAAAATTAAGAAGTCTAATTAAGAAATGATTTCCAAAAACCAAATTAGTAGAGTGCATCACTAATTTAGAACGTTAACTCAGCGCATCATAAAACTGTAGGTATATGTGTGTAGATAAGTTCTACGAAGGGTACATAACATTATTGGGTGCTCTTGTTATCCTATGTATTATGTATCCTATTGTAATGCTATTATGCACTCTAGGTTATACCAAATATACACAGCTCCATCTCGTAGTACTTTAGTATATAATGTATTATTGTAGGAATGTACACATATAGACGCAGTCTACGACATTATGTATTTTTTAATAAACGCAATAGGTGTACATACTTGGTCCTATGCCAATTTTTAATTTCAAAAGGTCTTTTCATAACTAAACTAGATTAGCTAGATCACGTAATCAGCAGCAAATAACATGAAAAAATATTTAAAAACTTCATATGTCAAATTTTGCAAGAAATGCAGATAATACGATTTAGTTGTTCTACAAAATTTTGCAAACTTTCGTCAACCTTATGCTGTGTTATTGAAGTTGATCTAAGTTAATCTACTCCAGTTAATGTACTCTATGTAAAGGCCCTAAGAAGTTCGTTTCCAATTTTTAAAATTCATTCCAATTCAACTTAGAACTTTAAATGTTAAGTACCTAAACTTTACAGCGGCAAAGTTTCAGGTCAGCGGCGGGGTCAGACGTTTAGGTTCCAGCAATGATGATGACAAGTGACAAATGACAGCATCTGTTTATCATGTCTATGGCATCAGTGATAAGACACAGCATAATGCATGTGATTATGTCATGTGCAATTCATGCATATGTAGAAATATGAGTTGTTATCAGACACAGAACAGGACCGTTTTATGCTGAAACCATCTGTAACCCGCGGTTCGCCTTTAAGGGCGATTTATGGAATCTCTTTGTTGGCTTTCCTTATTGCACATCGGCTTGTGTCATCTTATACCAGCTCTAAACGTTCTGTATCTTAGGTAATCAATTTTGTTAAATGCCTTTCATCTTAAGGCTGTTAGATTCTTGAAGTTATGTTATGTAGATCCGTACAATTTTGGGCGACTTGGTATTTTTTCGATACTATATGACAGTAAAGTTTATTTTGAAAGCACATGACCTACCTCTAAAGTAGCTCTAGGTTTTCTGAGTTAAACCAAGTTATAAACACTTTTTGTGCATCTTACCACAGACTTTAACGCCTAGAAAGCGATAACATCAGTGGAAAGGGTCAAGATATTCGTACGTTAGGCAATTTTGGTATGTAGTTTA
Organism: Trissonchulus sp. WLG1_4; assembly: GCA_030248245.1. Taxonomy (NCBI): domain Eukaryota; kingdom Metazoa; phylum Nematoda; class Enoplea; order Enoplida; family Ironidae; genus Trissonchulus; species Trissonchulus sp. WLG1_4. The sequence continues at coordinate 44,067 of JASANF010004145.1, read as the reverse complement.
CCTGGCGGTGAAGTAGTATTTTATACATACATAGGTCCGCTAAAATGTTTGCCGTACTACATATTGGTTGATTACCCTATTTTCGCATGTTCAGTCTTTTTTGCTTGAGAATGATCGTCTTTTGTTCAGCTCTGCTGAATTGAATGGCAAACGAGCCTAAAAACTGATTTATACGAAACACCATAACCGTTTTCTCTGTACTTTCCAAGCACCATCTTTCATTTCAGACTGTCTCGCTGGTAGTTTGTTCTTACTAAGTGCTGTCTCAATCGAAAGTCGAAATTGTTATGCTTCCACCAAAATTGGCATTTCGATTGAACATTTTCTTATTTCTGGTATGAGAAACTTACTAAAAGCTACATACTTAGCTAGTAAAACAGCTACTTTAACTTCTGCTTAGATTACAACATTAAATGGTATTAAAAAATTTAACAATGCGTAGAATGTCATGAAAAATTTAGTCGTGAATATTTGCTCTAATATGCTGTAAATCATACCGATTCATAAACAAAAAATAATATTATGCCTTTCATTAAAAGTGTTAAAAAGCTGATTTTGTAAGCAAACAAACTCAAAATTTGTTATTTTATTACACTTGAAGTTAACATAAATTCAAATTAAATCAAATTTTCACACAATTGTACAGTATTAGTAATTTAATAGCTGCCACTTTTTGCCCCATTATCTGCACATAGCATACGCAATACAGCTTCATACGTTTCGTATTCCGGTTACTATAAAATTCTATCATAATCTATAGATAACAGAAGCAACCCAAACGAAAAAAAATAGCTAAATTCAGCTTTAGCTTCTGTACAATAGAAAACCAGTAACTGTATAAGCCTATATAAGCCTGAGCAGTAAAACCGCTAACCGTATATACATACAATATCTATCATATTCGAAGTTTTATGTATCAGCTAAAGCAGGTTTTTCGCATGAGACTAGAGCTTGTATTGGATTTGTATGGCTGAGAACTGGTGCTTTTTAACACTGAAATTTTTTGACCTATTTTTCATCTTTTTTCACTTTTAGCTTGAGTTTGCAGTGTTAGCTTGAAATTTTTTGCGTATGCGTGTACAGTTTGTAAAGCAAAAGTTTTCGGATACTTTTTGTCATTATATCAGATCTAAATGAGTACTTATGTGCATATAGTACCAGCTAAAATTACTTGCCACAGACTTCGGAGTCAGATCGGAGACGGAGTCACTTGATTTCGGAGTCATTGCATATATTCGTAGTTGTGTACTTTGACTTCAGCATCAAGAGGCTCAGACTCCAGCATCAAGAGACTCAGACTCCGCTTTGACTCTAAGTCTGTAGCAAGTAATTTTGGTCGGTACTGTACTAAGTGTACTGTTCTACGGTGATGTTTATTGTATGTCGTTTAATCAGGATTACCTGAAGCGTCTTCTTTTAAAAATTGTGGTACACTCTCGTAGGTACCTGTAATAAGCACAGAAAGAAAGGCTTTCCTAAATTGGCCCTAAACAGCCAATCAACGGGATAATTCTCCGTAACACACTTTAGTACTCATAAGCATTGATAAGTGATAAATAATTATCAAATCACCTAACAACTGTGACAGTTCCTACGAGCGCAGCTGCCTTCGCAATATCACAGGCAAAATACATTGCCTCATAGTTGTTTAAGAGTGAGACACTATTTTGTAATCTTGGGTTTACAGTTCAGTCACACAGTTTATCAGTTGATTTTCGACGTCATACATGCATATATTGAATGCTGTCAATTAGTAAATTTTAATTAATTAATTGAGCCATTAATTATTATTAATTGTTAATTTATTTTAGGTTTGATTTTATTTGGGTCTGGTTTCTAGCTTACTTGGGCTTGGACGGTGGTTATAATGTAGTTATCACTAATTATCAATTAATCGGTGGAAAAAATATAAAAATACTGCTTAACTAGATAACAGTAATATTATTATTATACTAATCAAATTACCGAAAGGTGCTTTAATTAATATATAATTATTTGTACGGTTCCTATTGCTTTATTGGGCTTCTTCTGCCACTAAAAATATCTCACACGACTGCTTATAATGGTTTATCAAAGTCGTAAGTTGAATTTTTATTTTAAATTTAATTAATTATGTTTTAATTATCTCAAAAGAATTAATACCGGTTACTTTCTAAAACATTCTTTAGCTCAAATCTTGTCGCAAAATGTTTACTCAAGAGTCAAGTTCATTAAAAATGGAAGTCTGACCAAAAATTGCTGAACACTGAGATAAACTACATAGCCGGCGTGATTTTCGCGACTACTACACTCTTGGCTGAAATTTTTGTGTAATGAAATCACGCATATTATTTGTTTCTGGGTCCAGCAATGTTTGGTCAGACTTTAGTTATCTTCAAGGCTGTTGGAACATTTCAAATTTCGAAATTAAAACTGCTAACACTAAAATCGATTGTAGCCACTGTGTGTGAAGCATTCCTCAGCGAAATATGATACTTTTTGCTGGTCATTTGTTTTTGATATCACTGGCGTATGTATGAAAGTCTGTGCACTGCCATACATATGTGTGCTATCAAAAACAATTTAGCACAATCTATCGGAGGCACTTGGCCCTGAAATTTTTCCAGCTGTTGAAATTAGCCCGGCAAAAAGTTGTCTTTTCGCGCCGTCATTTTTGCAAAATAATCGGTCGCAATGCATTATTTTTCACGCAGTTGAATTCGGCTGGAAAAAAACGAGGCTTAGTGCTTTTCGATAGATATGTTTGCATTTTCTATACTTTTTGCACTATAGAAATGCTCAATGTCTAGGATAGGTACCTCAAAATTCGCTAGCGTCTGTCAACTTATTGTTTTTTTAAACCCTTAGCTGCTGGCTAGAGTTCCCTATTCTTGTGAGGTCCGAGTATTTGGCTTAAGCCTTGATTTTGTTGTTTTATTGTTCTTTCGTTTATTATTTTGCTTACTCAAAATGTAAGTTCATATTCTGCATGGAGTGTACATAATATACATACCTATATAAAATTGCTGTATTATAATTTTATTAGGGTCGATTTCGCACTTATCAGCCGTATTATGTCCGTCCGGAGGCAAAATTTGACAAAAATCACAATGCATTCTATTTGAGCAATTGACGTATTTTATGTAAAAAAAATTGGCAGTGGGGCGTGGGAATTAGAAGATCAAAATATCCGTCAATACTAACTGATTGATTAGTTCATCTCACGTCTTTTGTGTCTAATGGGTAAAAAGGGCTTGCTTGCAATTTGTTATGAATTGATACTTATCTTATTCTTAATTTTGAGCAAGCACACAGTACCGACCAACACTGCTTGCAACTGACGCCGGAGTCAAAACGAAGTCGGAATCGCTTGACTCTGGAGTCAAAATATATATAACTATGTACATATATACTCTGACTCCGGAACCAAATTCCTCTAACACCGTTTTGACTCCGGAGTCAGTTGTAAGTATTGTTGGTCGGTACTGTAATTTGTCGAGCAAGTAATTATAATCGGTGCTGTAGCATGCTTACGGACAAGTATGAACCCTACTTAAACCTGTGCGTATGACAAGCCACAGGTCTGTCAAATATGCTAAGTAGAAAAGTAGGTAGCTTTTGTGAAGTGTTTGAAAATGCAACTCACGAAGAAAGAGGAAAATTTAACAAATCTCTGTTACTTGACTCGCTCGCTATAACATTTCAATATCCGCAAATCCTACATGAGGGAAAATAATTCAATCAGAGGGGGCTGAAGTTTGAGCATTTAAAAAACGTCTAGTCTTAACTACATAATTTTTATACAACTTGTTCAGTTTTTTTGTTTGTAGTGATTTTTATTGTTTTTTTAAATTTTAGTCTGAATTAAGAAAAAGCAAAACAGTTACTAATAAGAGAACTTCGAATCTATCAGTATTTTATTAATTAGAACTATTTATAACAAATTAATTTATGTAAAAAGGGCAAGTAATAAAATTAAACTCACATTTTAAATTTAACTCTTATTCCCTCTGGTAGCTTATTTGTGAACAACAGGTAGTTTCGCGTTAAAAAACTTCAAGTACCCGTGCCTTTGTATACTAAGGTACCACAGAAGTTTGAATGTAAAAAAATAATACACAACTCAGTTACACCTTCAGAAACTGACATTTAAATTCACTTCGGATTTAACCACCGTAGCTTCTCGTTAATCGCGTTAACCGTGTTTTACATTTCGGATTAAAATTGTTGCGATAAGACATTTCGAGATTGTGACAATTTTTTCACGTATTTATTTATTATTTTTTTAAGTTGGTATTATTAGTTTTCATGTTTGATTTAAACTTATCCAATTATTTTCTTAATGGTAATTTGTGTGGCTATCAATTATTTTACATTTTTTCATTTCAGTATTTATATTTCTTTTATTATATTTAATTAATAACTATGTATGTAATAATATAGTTTGTTGTCGTGATGTCGTAAAAATCATTGCGAATCAATAACAGAATACACAGGCTAAAATAAGTCAACAGATTCATTTTAGTTGGAACCCAGTACATATACTACCACAGATTGACAGATTTTATATGCTTATGGTGGTATTGAGTATATAAAGTCTTACTTAATTCTGACGTTTATTAATAACAATGACATTTTAGGCATGATTTTTAACACCTTCAGTCAGTTATCCAGTATTCCTTTATAATAAGATACTAATGTGAAGTAAAATATGCCCCCTAGAGTACATAAAAGGATTTCCGACAGCTCATCATCGGTCCAGTAGCTCAACGATAGAGCGTGGTCTGCAGATTCACAGATGGGTCGTTCGAATCCCCCCTGGGTCGTTCTGATGTTGATGCTGTCTTTCTTTTAGTAAAAGTCCCTCGTCCCTTTCTTGACGCTAATAACTAATTAATTCATAATAATAACGGTTAATATACATTATTTAGTTTATTGTTTTGTTGTTTCAGGTCACAGCAATGAAGCTCAGCAGTTTCTCAGCCGGGGCGCATCGGTGATTGTTCGCATGCGAGGACTGCCTTACGACTGCACGGCCGAAAAGATTGTACGACTGTTTGCTAAGTTGTGAAAGACCTTATCAAAATTGTAACTGATCACATTTAAGCTTTCTTGCGAGTAACACAACACACAAATCAAACTATCAAGCTAAAAACTGTCAAGCTGAAAGAACTACTTTTCAAATTACCTTAATTTAGCTTAGTTGGGTTAATCTACATATCTTAACTTATTTGGGGAGTAAGCCTAATAATTCCTACTTTAAATAATTTTGTAGCATGCCAGTTTTTGCAGCAGTTGACTTTACTTGCCATCGACAATTAATAAATAAATAAATATACTAACATACGTAAATTTAAATTTCATCCGGTAAGTAAAACAGTTTTAGTAAAAACTATATGATCTTTCGTTTTTGTGTGCTACTAATAAATACAAATAGAAATAAATAACTTCGTTTTTAAATTTCAGTACACTGAGTACTGTAGCATCGCAATTATCCTGTGCTATAACTTAATAGTGATAATTTTAACATTTTTCGAACTAGGTATTTTAAACTATTTAAATTTTTGCTCATATGTTGTATATATGTACATCAGATGAAAGTGGCTTCATTTTAAACTATTTCTATTGTATTATTGTGCATACGTGTTCCTATTCTGTGTGTAAATCCGTTAAGCTTAACACTAGTTTTACCAAACCAAAACTTTTTAAAACCTGCTTTTAGATTGACAGTTTTTCACGTACAAGTTGTTAAGTTTTAGGGTCTCTTCAGGGGGGCTCGTAGTTTGATAATTTTAAGATTTTCACTTACTAATATCTTGCCGAACGCTAATTAATGATTCGGATTTTAAAAAATAATCTAAATATTTTAATTTTAATTTATAATTGTTCTGCAGGAAGTTTATACAAAAAACATAAGTTCATAAGTAAGTTAGCTAATCATAAACTTTACAAGATTCGAAATATGTAAAAAAGCACAAAACTAGACTCACACCTGAGTGGCTTAGATTTTTTTAAAGTTCTGTAAAAAAATTACAATTCTTTGTATTTTAGCACTTGAAGTTGTTCCTTGTGTTCTGTGTTTTTTCCGTATGCTCTTTTTCTATGTTGCAAAAAATGTTGTTACAATAGTGCATCTTTTAGCAAAGTTTTAAAAGTTTTGAAAATGTTACCTGCGTCGAAACATTGTTTTTTATCCTCTATGCTGAATCTCAACTTCTGTTTGTGTCTATTTTTTAAAGCTAAGGATTTAACTTTTTGCTTTTAGCTATAGTGATATTCTTTGCATGTTTTTACAATGCACATTTTTTAAAAATCATCTGATTTATTTTTCTTTGACACAAGGAATGCAACCAGACAGTGTGATAGCTGTTTTGTAAACGTCAAAACTACATCAATGTGTCAAAAACAGCATATATTTTTTACTTTCTTCGTTCTCTGGTCAAGTTTACAGTTACAGTTACATTACATTACAATTCTACATCTTGACTTGAAAACACCGGGCAGGATCGGCATCCGCTATAACTGTGTCCCATACGATAAGTCGTATTTGTACCCGATCGGACGCAACACCTTCTATAATACTCGTTGAGCCGTTGCTCCACACGACCGAATTGTAAACGGTTCTCAACCAATCTAGGTCGTTTTTTACTATTTTTTACATCACACTGACGTATCTTCCTGTCTGTTTCAGGTAGAGTTTTTCAAGAATGCGGAAAGTGCCTCAGGACCGGTGGAAGTGTTGGAAGGAGAAAACGGCATTTTGTTCGTGAATAAACCAGACGGTCGAGCGACGGGGGACGCCTTCGTGCTCTTCTCCACCGAAGACGACGGACAAAAGGCCCTGGCCAAGCACAAAGAACTGATCGGCACTCGATACATCGAGCTGTTCAGAAGCACCACCGCTGAAGTACAACAGGTGCGCTTATGGGGTCCAAATAAGTAATAGAACCTTTGCTCAGGAAAGGTGGTCGTACCTAGGGTAGCGATACTATGGAAAAGGTCCGGTTCATACTCGTCCCTGTTTTTGTCCTTATCGTTTTGTCCTTAAACAATTTCGAGAAAACTGCCCGGCCAAATAAGCCGGCTTTTCGCATGAATGAAGTTGCTGTCCTAGTCCCTGTCCGTGTACGCTTACGGACAAGTATGAACCAGGTTTAAAAAGCATGAGCATATGTAAAATTAGTTCAAAATTGCTAAAAACAAACATAAATCGTAAAGCATAGACTGATTAGGACCTCTTTTGTCATTATATAATACTTACTGTCCCTCAAAGTTCGGTACCTACAAATTCCACATGTAATTCTGATAATTTTTAGAATGTTTCCAGTTGAACGGACATACTCGGCTGTAAGTATGAATCAACCCTTAAGTTTTCTTATTTTTCAGGTGATCAACAAAAGTCTGGAGCCACCCAAGGCAGACACGAGCGTTGTGAGCGCCCAAGCGCTGATTGGCCCCTTCCCCACCTCCGCCCTCAACAATAACTCAGCCACTTTTCCTGCCGCCGCCGCCGCCGCAAACTTTCTCTCCCAACAACTGATTATTTCGGGCAACCGTAAAGACTGTATTCGCCTGCGGGGTTTGCCCTATGAAGCCCAAGTCTCACACATATTGGACTTTTTGGGCGATTTTGCCAAACATATTGTAGTGCAAGGCGTTCATATGGTCTACAATGCACAGGTAAGGCTGTGATGGTCACTAGTTTATCAGTTTTTTGTGGATACAGTTTGTATATATGTTTTTGTAAAAAAATTTTAAGAATTGTAAAATAATAATAAAACAAAATATTTGTAGTAAATGGCCTTAATTAGTAATTCTAAATCTATTAGCTCTCATAACCTTTGTCAGTAGTAGTACCTGACGCTTTAACTGGGGGGGGGGGGGGGGGGGGGGCCTCCCCTGGCGGAAAGGGGGGTGGTCCCTAGTTTTGGCCAATTTTCGGCGACAGCCGAACGTTTCTCAGAATTTTTCGATTTTCAACTTTTTTGGGTCTGTCGCCGCGGGCGAAATTTTTTGAATTTTTCAACTTTTTACCCAGGGGGGGGGGGGGGGCCTGGTGGTGGTTTTGCATTCAGCTAAAAATCATAGTTCATAATAAAGCTTAATCTTATAAATTATAGAAAAAAATTTATAATTCCAGAATATTAAATCATATTCATCTGAATCCGTTTACAAGACATATGTTGTAACGATTTCTCCAACCTTCGACCGTTTAGACAACTGTGTTTCCAGAACGAAATCTCACTCTCAGCTTATTTGCATATTTCCAGGGCCATCCCAGCGGCGAGGCGTTTATCCAGATGGACGGTGAAGCCTCAGCCGCAGCCACAGCCGCCGATCGCCACAACAAATACATGCAGATCGGCAAGAAGCAGCGCTACATCGAAGTGTTCCAGTGCTCGGCCGACGACATGAATCTAGTGCTGACTGGACCCACGGGTGCCCTCCCCACCCACCAACTCACCGGTCCTATGCTGCCCGGAAACCCCGCTGCTGCGCTTGCGTTTCAGGCGCAACAGGCGAACGCAGCTGCCGCTGCTAGACCAATGATTAGTGCGCCAAGTGCGTCAGGGAGCCGTTTGCATTGGTTCTGTTTATTAAGGGCACTGGATTAAATTTAGATTGTTAAAATTAATTGTTAGAATTAAATTAACTTGATTGATTTGAAAAACTTAATTTTATCAGTCTACGAATTGAGAGCAATTGTTGCTTGCTAGCTGCATAGCGAGCAAGTTTTTGGGTTGCTCTTTATATCAGTTAATTCCGATAGAAACGCAATTAAGGTGGTAGTTCCAGAATCGCAGTTTTTTTCACATGAGGCTATTTTTAAAGCTCTTTTTCGGAAAAACCAGTAAATCAGGAATAAAATGGCTACAAATTTTCGAAACAAGACTCAAAACTGTTTATTATAACGATTTTACCACTGATAAAATCCCACGGTAAGACTAGCTACTCCATTGGCTTACAGTTCAGTAAGCCAACGCGGTAGCTAGTCTTAACCATGGTATTTTACATCAAATAAATGCTCTGGGTGTTTTTTGGCGTAGTTCAAGAAAATCATGGTCTCTTTACTTATAGTGTATAGATCTGTCCGAATAACTGGTCACTGCGATTATGGAACTACCACCTTAATTCATGTAATTTATAGCAGTTCATTTCAGCTTAATGAATATATGAAATGCCCTTTTGTTATTGGCAAGTATATCCTACTCATAGCTAAATTCACTCCACATGTATGTTCAAAATCAAACTACACAACACTCCAATCCCACTTCTAATATCCTTACCCTCATTCTAATCTCCTTAATCCCCTTAATCCTCTATTTCAGACTGTACGTTACTACCAAACCATCTGAGCGGGTTCTCTCCCCCTCAGGGTATCGCCACCAGCACTGCCCAGTCTCTGCTTGCGGCCCAGCAGCTGTTAGCAGCCAACGGTTCGGCGGCAGGTCTCAACCCTGCGGCGATGGCAGCATTACTGCAACAGAACGGGGGGTCCACTGGATTACCCCCAGGCCTCAGCCCCGCAACGTCACTTGCAACTTTCCCGTTGACTACACTTAATGGCATGGGATTAGGTAGGGGATGGGCTTTGGGCAGCATGTATATGAGTGGATGTTTTTGAACCAAAAGCTTGGATATGTAGCAGTAAAATTGACAGCCATTTCTGAGTGGTATTCGGTCATTTTAGTTCTAAAATAAAATTATTAGATAGGTAAAACCTTATCAAACTCAATCGTCAATCGAACATTGACTAAAGCTGGCATGTCATTAATTTTGGTTGGTTGTTGGCCGACAGTGTGAAAGACATCTACCAAGCAGGCTAATGAATCGATCGTCAATATCTGGTTTTCTTGCATACGTAACTGGTACGTAACGGTATAAATGATATCAATCCGCGTGTAATCCACAACCGTGTTTCTAGAACGAAATCTCAAGTCGCCTATATATAAATTGCAGGTCACGCGGGGGCCTTCATGCCAGCGGCCAACACGCCACTGCAGGCAGTCTACTGGCCCTACCCCAGCCCCCCCGTTTCCCCCACCAGCTACTACGCCAACCAACAGGCCGCCCTCGGTCTCCAACCCGCCCCCCAAGCCCAGGCTGGACCGGCCATTGTGCTTGCCAGAGGACTCCCCTTCAACACCACTGTCATGGATGTGGTCAATTTGTTCCAAGGATACGAGGTCTGAGCAGTGTTTAGAGTCGATTCATACTTACAGCCGTTACGTCTGATCTGTTTGTGTTCACTAAAGTCTGACCAAAAAATGCTGTACCCTGTGTCAAAAAGAAACACGATTTTATTTAGAAAAAAAGAAGCATCAGCGGTACAGCGAGTAGTCGCAAAAATCACGCCACGTGTTCTGCGTTCAGCGATTTCTACTCATACTTTAGTTAGGTAGTTATAGAAACGAAATCGGTGAGACTTTTTGAGACAGAAAATTTTCCACAACAAAGCATTCCCTCAAGTCTGTCCAAAAAATGCCCAAAACCTTGAGACAAAACAGGTGACGTGATTTTTGTGACTTCTCGTTGTACTTTTGCTTCTTTCAATTCGTGCTTTTCGTAATGAAATCGCGTGATTCTTTCTGTCTCGGGGTCCAGCAGCTTTTGGTCAAACTTTAGTTAAAAATTGCCATTTCCATAACTACGGCCCATTTTCTTGACGTCGACGTCGAATAACTCGAAATTTACTGAAAATCATAGTGCGAAACGTTTTCCAATTGTTTTTTAACTAATTACAGTCCCGGCCAGAAATAGTGTCCCTTCGTCTTCGCGAAGGCGAAAATGCGAAGGCCATTCGCGAATTCGCGAACATTAAATTACCACGAAGGCAAGCTGTAAAATATTTGCAGCTAGTGTGCCATCGCCCAGTCTGGCTACATATGTGTGAAATACGTATGCGCATTTACGCCTATGTGCATTAGCAGGCTGACTCCTTGACCTGCGAAGGAATGTGCAAAGAGGTCATTAATTACGACCGGGAAATATTCGCGAAGCCGCGAAGAAAAGGTCTTCGCTTTCGCAAAAATAGGTACCCTAGTTATGGCCGGGACTGTAGAATAAAAAAATCTTCAATTAGTGTTCCTAAAACTGGTTAGTTTCCGTCGATCTAGTCGACAAAATTACGAAAAAATCACGCCACCAGTTACACTCGATTTTCCCCAATTATTTTTTGTTGTTTTAATTGCAGGTATCCCCAGACTGTATCCAACTTCAGCGCCGGGCGGACGGTCGTCTAACAGGCGACGCTCTGATAACCTTTTTGTCGCGCACCGACGCTGAACGGGCCGTTCTGGAACGAAACAGACATTTGGTGTGCGGCGTCCCGGCTGAGTTATTCATCTATGGCTGTGTTTAGTGCCGCTGTTGTTTTTGTTGTTGTTGTTGTTGTTGTTATTGTGATGTTTTTGTACTGTAATGCAATGGATAGAAAAAACGCTGCAGCTAGACCAGCCAGTTACATACATTGCATTACACAGCTTGTATGAAGCCGGATTAGAGATGTAAATATATGTAACTGTTAGGGTCGATTCATATTTCCAGCCGTATGTCCGGCAAAAGTACGGAATAGTCACGCCACTAAAAGTGTGTAAGATCAGACTATAGATTTTTCGTTATTTTGCTGGCTGAACGGACATACAGCTGGATGTAGGTGTGAATCGACCCTTTCTAGCTAATAAAAATGCTGTAGTTTTCGACAAACTTTGTCAACCTTTTTTAATTTTTAGTTATTATTTTTTTGAGAACCGGCCTAATAGATACACATGTTGAATTAACACTACTTTTGCATTGTATAATTGTGTTATGCTTGCAACCTGCATTGTCTGTGATATTTGTAAATTATATTGTTTTATTGTTGTTATTATCAATTGTAATAATTTTTAAATTACATAACCAGTATATTTTGTGCTTTTTGATTTTTTTGATTTCTTTCATGAAATATGTTTGTAGACTATGTATATTCTATTTTAGCAATTATTTTGATGATTGTATGTGTATGTTGTGATTAGTTTTTATTATGTGTATCTTAAATTTAAATATTTTGTCTCATTTATGTATTATGTATAATATTTAATAATTTTATACCTTTGGCTGATGCATAAAATTACACATAACCTAAATATTCTTTCTTAAATTTGTTTACAAGTTTTAAATTTTGTGTGAAGTTGACCTATGATTTTTCTAAATTTAGTTATTTTACTCAATGTATATACGCCCTAAATTAGCGTTAAAATCAATTCTGTTGTTGATTGTTTTAGTAATCCTTGACTCTTATATCCTTCATTTTTACATTTTATGTATATAGTGTTTTGTTACAGTTTATCAAGTATTAACAATATTTTCGCTTTTACAAATTCATATATCATTTTAGACAAGCACATAGTTGATAATTACGCATCATATCATCATCTACTCGTATATATAAATTACAGAAGTCAATTTTCAACATACATACATAATATAATTAACATATTCTATGGTACTTATTATTTCACAAGTGATATTGCTAACTAATCTATTGTTATTAATTATTAATATATATTATATTTTCTTATATTTGACTGCATTCGAGTGCCTTATCTGTACATTTATAATTCTTTCAATTTTAGCCTTATTTTATGCTTACTTTATTTAGTATTATTGTTATTTATGACTTCTATTTTGTTGTTTTTATCCCAATGTACCTAAGAAATAAGAAATAATAGGCAAATCAAGACGCTGTTATGAAAAAAAGAAGTTTTGCCATTCGGATTATCGACCGTCTGATTATACAAATTATTATTAATTAATTATAAGTAATAATTTTCAATTAATTAAGATTTAAAAATAAAGCTTCAGCCATTGTTCTAATATGTAAATACTACTATTTGAAATTTCAAATACTTTTTTGTATTTTTTTGTATTTTTTTTATTTTTGTTTTCCACAATTTACGACGCGCTAGGTTTGGAACACTGAATAAGGATAACTTATTTATTTCTTATTTCCAGTGAATAACATGCTGTAAAATTTGAACTGTTTTCTGCCACATAATTTCGCTGCTACTTTTCAGTATTATCAAGAATAAATGACACACAAGGAAATAATTCATTAAAAAATAAATAATATTTTTAATTTTACTGTTTTTCAGTCATCTGATAAATGTTTTTATTGACTGCAAATTCATTTTGGTTGTATATATGTAAGTCTATTTCCAAAATTAATTTAAAATATAAGTTTAAATATTTTAAATTTGTATATAAGTGTAATTCCAAATTCAAATCAAATTTCACACCTTCTCATGAAAAGTTCAGCATCACTTCCCGTTTTGGCTAAAGCACTTTTGCAAACCTGAGATACTACAATTAAAAAAATAATACTTTTTATACTTCTTTTGTGACATAGATACAGTTTTAGGTATCATGCTTATTTTCAATGCACATTATTATATATGTATCTAATTTAAATGGATTCTTCAGTTGCCAAATGGTAAAGTTATATGACTTTGTCATATTACTAGTACCAAGAGTACATTCAATACAATGTACTCTTGTTAATATGCTTAGACAAAAAGCATATAGTAGAAATATGCTCAACTTCTGTAAGAGTATATTCTTATATCACTACACCTTCACCGTTGTTGACCTGACATCTGCTCAATATTTTGACACATTATCTAATTATTATTATTTATTTAGTAGACTAAACTAGAATTTGAGTTTAAATTAAACTCATTTCTTAAAATTTATATTTTCAACTGTTGAAGGGGTAGTAAAGACTATTTGCACTGTTTTTATCGTTTCTTAAAATGTGCCTTTTGTACTTGTAGTTGCAATTTATTTAGTTTAAAACTCAAACAGCTACAAGCTTGTTTTACTGGGTGAACCGTAATAACGTTTATGGTAAACATAGCTGCACATTAAAGATAGCCGCTTACTGTGCAGTGTGCACACGTTAAAGATGTGCATATAATTTTGTGTCTTGTTATATTTTTATCATTTGTGTATCTTCTTCGTGTTTGAGTTTTAATTTATTTTAATTATGTATATTTGGTGGTTATAACTTATTACTGGGAAATCTTGTCTTCCGTCTATTTTAGATTATATTTTCTGTATATTTTATATATTGTATTGTTTTGTTATGATATGCTAATTATTGTTGTTATGATTATGTAAAGTATAATCACGGTAAGCCATAAGCTTTAAAAGCTAGCAAAGTAAGCAGCATTTTAGTTAACCTTTGTTGTAAGTTAACAGTAAGACATTTCAAACTCTTTATTTTCAGCATGGCTTATCGTGTATTGAAATAGTTGTATGTAATTCAATTCTATGATATTATTCTACGCTTTCAAATAGTTGTATTTTGTTTTTGATGCAAAACTTCGCAAAGTTATTCAGTAGAAAATACAATATAATACAATACAATAATAAATTGTTAACTATCAAGAAATATTGTCCTATGTGTTTTTTTAATTTTTTACAAAAATGTATTAACGTTTTTGACATTCTGTGCATTTTTGTCAATTAAACTACAATTTTATTTTTTTGCCCAAAATAACAGTGTGTAAACCAACTTTATGCCTATGATAGCATTAACTTACCCAAGACCATACATATCCAAGTTTTTTATTTATTATTTACACTATCCGTTATATGCAGTTACTTATAGTATGAAACTTGCGCCGCTTATGTAACTTTTGACAAAAACAGCTGTATTTTGACAAGTTTGATCGTCTAAAGCATCTATAAAACAGTGTTAACAAAATCTAACCAATCAAAATGCAATGTTTGTGGGATCAATAGTAATGTTGTTATTATTTGCAAATTATGTTCAGACTTTTTTGCGTCGAAATGGAACTGAATTTAATCAATGGGGGTTAACTTAGTCATTAGTTATCATATACTTCATATACAGTATGTATGTTTACATTTTAATATAACACGTTTACTGTACTGACTACTGTTTTTTACAGTATCCTTTCCGACCAACACTATTGTACTTTTGTCGTTATAATTGATCACTGCTTTTGTGCTTGTTTTAAATTTGTTTTAGCGAAGTTAAACTTTTAATTTTTTTTGTGTTTTGATGTATTTAGCTTCGATAGGTGGCTCATATTTCAAGTACCAAGAGTACATTAGATTGTGTCATACAAGAGTAAGACGCTCTCTTAACTGTCTGTAATCCTAAGGCACGGTTCACACAGAAAAACTTTTTACTTTATACTTTTTACTTTGCCTATACTTTTTATTAATTTTGCAAAAGTGTTCACACAGGCTTACATGTTACTTAAGGAATATCGCGCCCAATTGGCTGGCTATAATTAGTTTTGAAATCTCAACTAATCCTATACCAGTCTCATTTCAACCTCAACTTATTACCATGTAACACATTTAATTAGTCATTCATAATACATTGACATACACTAACGAACATAACAGGTGATAAATTGACAAAATATAATCAGTCTTCAATACTCAGTTACCACCAGTGACCTCATCAAGTTTATCTGTTTCTGAACAAATCGGCAAAACTTACAGACCTTAGGCTGACCACGGGTTCTTGGGGGGAGTTGAGTCCAAGTCGACAACAAGAGCCCCCCTTATTGGCATAGACGCAGTTCAAGTCGCATATTCTCGAAAATACCAGACCTCGACCCGTAAATAGACTCCCTGAACAGTGGCTTATGCTGAAGGCTATAACCAATGCACTGAGCAACGTAAGGGAACGCATGGTTTTGTTTGCGAACTAATTATCAGTTGGTGGATTTGTGGCAATATCACGTGATCTGAAATCAATTATATTATTAATAAAAATCGATTAAATATCTTAAAAATACATTGAAGTACTGTTAAAAATTGTATTAAAACATCATTAAAAATATATTAAAACAGTAGTCTACAATCAGTGAGCTTCAAACCTTCAAGTTACTAAATATAGATAAATTTATTTTATATTTAATATTTTGTATATATAAATATACACAAAAACAACTACTGATTAAGCTATGACAAAATTGCATTAGAATATGTAAGCCTAAACGAACGCGAAATGGACGTAACTTCTTAATTTGAAACTTTTAAGCTGAGTTGACTGTTAAAACCGAGCTAATTGAACTGAACTTAAATAACGTTCAGACATAAGTCAATGGAAAAATTATCAATGGGTTCCAGGAATAGAACTCAAATTGAAAGACGCGTAAAATATGTTAATATGGAGAATGTATTAACCCACATACAACAAATATATTCGCAAAAACATCTGCAACCGATTTGCCCACTTGGCGAAAAATTAAAATGTTCTGTAAGTCACGATAACGTTTCAAAAACAGCTTCTAGAAAAGTTAAAAAAAAGTTGGTAAACAAGCTTACGAAACGACCTCAAGTCTCAAGTAAAGATCAAACTTTAGAAATCAGGAGTCCTAAGATATTTATTAAGAAATCTTAAGCAAAATAAACGTTTTATTCGAATAAAATGTAGTTTCATTAATTAAGTCAATTATATTAATTATGAACCAAACAGAAGGTTTATTATGTAGATTTCCGCCATGTTTAGGGAATAGATATTATGAATCAAAAACTAGACAGGTTTAGTTGGCTTTTTGTTTTGTCTGATTGAAAAAATACTCTAAAAGATCTAATTAAAATTGTTTGTTTTCGCAGGTAAATTCAACTAATGGTCAGCAAAAAATGTTACTCATCAAATTTCTTCGAGAACTCCACAGATTTCTGAAACAATTTCATTGTAACAGATCTGTTAATTTACGGACGTACAGAAGTATAGAAGTTAAACGAGCTACATAAGTATCAAGTAAGGTAGGCCTCCTAAAGTATGTACTTGCAGGGATTTACGACAGCTCATCATTGGACCAGTAGCCCAATGGTGAAGCGCTAGACTGCACATTTAGAGACCGGTCGTTCGAATCTCCCCTGGGTCATTCTGACGATGTTGTTGTTTTTCTTTGAGTAAAATCCCCTTCACTTTAATGACATAGAACCATCAAGGTAGACAAGTACTGTAATATTGTAATGAATACAGGTTGCCATACGGTATTTTACTGTAGAGCTAGCACTGATTCAGTATAGCCTGAAGACCAATTCTTAAATTAACTAAAGAACAAAGTACGGAGATGCATCCCATAAGACAAAAACTTATTCTCGTTTTCAATAAAATACATAGGAAAACACCATTGTTTTTGAAGTATCACATGGCAGGTTAGGTACTTGTTTTTCTTAACATGTAACACAATCGCTTAGCTGCAAAAAAATAATAATATATATGAAATATGGAATAGCTTGAAGTTTTATGATACTTGAGATAAAAAATTAAAAACTTGCTGATTAGGCACAAACTGATGCTCGTGTGTTATGCCGAGCAAAATAACACAGCATTGACAACTATGGTAAAAACAAGTGCCATTTCTATAACAAAAGCAAGAGCTCTGCCACATATATATATATATATATATATATATATATATATATATATATATATATATATATATATATATATATATATTATATATATATATATATATATATATATATATATATATATATACACACACATATATACAGTACCGGCCAAAATTAAAGTAGTATGCTCGTGCGAGCACGAGCTTTTCGTTGCATAATGCTCGAAGCAAATTGGACTGCTCGCGAGCCTTACGAGCAGTCTAATTGCTTTTCAAGCTTTGCTTGCTTCGAGCTTTCTGCGAGCTTTTGCTGACAACTGTTGCAAGTTTGCAACCGATGAACGTACGTACGTACTAACTAGTTATAGTTGCCACCAATTGGCCTTAGTTTACTCTTTGGCCTCTGAAAGGCTACGATGGCTAAACCTCAGTTGTGGCATTTATTCATTCTACGCGTATGGGGGGGGGGTCTTTTCGAAACAACCAAAGTGCCGACGGAAATGCTCATGAAGCTTTGAGCAAAAGTTGTGAAGTGTGGCATCATTTCAAAACTTTTGCAAAATTTAGGTAATTTTCGGTCAATAAAAGGCACCACAAGTTTGGTAAAAGACCCCCCCAAACTTCGAGCTAAGTTATACGATTTTATTGCCGACTCAAGTGCAACACATAACTGCGAGAAATGTGACGTGTGGATATCAAAAAGTAGTAGACTGGCAGTAAACCAAATATTGGCACGCTCACTAACACCTATTTTAGTTTAATAAACAGATTAATGCACTGGCATAGACGACCAGCGGTGACCCTTAAGCCCGGTTATTTGTTTGTATGGGAAGGGACCAGGCGGAAATTTGGGACAGCTGCTGTGTAAAATTTACTTCATCGTTTCTGTTAATTTTTGGCATGACAACAAGAATTTACTTAAACTTGCTACATGCGAAAAACTAGCAGAAACGATTGCATCAGTTTTCCACACCAGCTATCCCAAATTTGTCCTTGTCCCTGTCCCTATGTTCTTAAGGACAAGTATGAACCGGGCTTTAAAATTCCGCCTATAATTTGGCCGCCCTCGCTATGAATTACTTCATTACTCTTAATCTGATAACTAAACGTACATTTCACCACACGCAGTTTATTTCAGCATCAGTTACTAGGAAGATATGTTCCAATACGTTTGTTACAGTCACGCGTTTTTATTTCAAAGTAGGGCCTCCCTCATTTTCAATTACTAAAGGCGCTACATTTATCATATGCCGCACATATTTACGGCGCTCGAAATGTATCAAGCAGTACTACTTGTCCAATCGCGGCTCCAACATTTCAATCACCCGCGACAAGTTCAGACCAGTCTTTGTCCACTACAGACGTGTCCAGCATTTTGTAAACTCATATCTGATGTTTAGAACTGCTAGTAGTCGTAATAACATAATCTGTTGTTTGGAATTGCTAGTAGTAATAATAACATTTATTTTTTGTAGTATAGAATCAACTACAAACGCATATGTGTGAATTTTTGTTGTGATAATAATCTATTTTTATGACGTTAAATTAACGCATAATTTTTGTGTGAAAATAATCTATTTTTATGACGTTAAATTACCTAATTATTTATTATTTCTTGTTTGCTTGAATATTACATAAATTTTATATATACCTACAAACATCAAAAATTGAAGCATATATTGCTCTATTACCTTTCAGGCTTTATTTTTCGCAAACTATGTAATAAGAACAAATGTAAATTAGGAATTAAAAATAATTTAGTTATAATACAGTAGTACATCCGAAGTCCTAAAATGTTTGTTAAATTGTTTGGTGGTTTTATGATTAGAGTGAAGTGAAGAAAAAGCAAAATAAAAATAGTTGAATTGAAATAAACTATTTGAGCAGAAATATAATAAGAGCACGTATAAATACACTCAGACCCTAGAAAGCTAAGCAAAAGGTGTAATATGAAAGGGTCATCTGTGCGAATGGTACTAAATATCACTGACATTGTTGCTGAGTTTCTTTTCGATTGTGTGGAAAGGCCAGACGCTTATGTGTGCCATGCTGCAGTAAATACGCCACACACACATATTGCCGCACTACGTAGTTGTGCAATGGAATTATCTACGCCAGCAACTGAGGTCAACAGCATAGACTTTCAGTGGCTGACTTTCACTTTACTGCCTTGCGGTACATCGCAAATAAGTACGGATTTTTGCCAAATGTGTTGCACTTGAGTCGGCAATAAGCTGGTATAACTTGGCTCGAAGTTTAGGGGGGGTCTTTTACCAAACCTTGTGGTGTCCCTTATTGACCGAAAATTACCTAAATTTTGCAAAAGTTTTGAAATGATGCCACACTTCACAACTTTTGCTCAAAGCTTCATGAGCATTTCCGTCGGCACTTTGGTTGTTTCGAAAAGACCCCCCCCCATACGCGTAGAATGAATAAATGCCACAACTGAGGTTTAGCCATCGTAGCCTTTCAGAGGCCAAAGAGTAAACTAAGGCCAATTTGTGGCAACTATAACTAGTTAGTACGTACGCACGTTCATCGGTTGCAAACTTGCAACAGTTGTCAGCAAAAGCTCGCAGAAAGCTCGAAGCAAGCAAAGCTTGAAAAGCAATTAGACTGCTCGTAAGGCTCGCGAGCAGTCCAATTTGCTTTGAGCATTATGCAACGAAAAGCTCGTGCTCGCACGAGCATACTACTTTAATTTTGGCCGGTACTGTATATATATATATATATATATATATATATATATAGATATAGATATATATATATATATATATATATATATATATATATATATATATATATATATATATATATATATATATATATATGTGCAAAAAATTTCAGTTTCATTTCAATATTTCGATGTTTTTTCTTTTCATGTATTTTAACAAAGTGTGTATTTAGTTATAATTATAAAATAAAATTAGTCTGCTTGGAAAAAATGTTTCAAATCGAGTTCTAACTAGCCTATTTTTTGGCTTATGAACAGAAAAATCGAGTCGAATTTAAAATGAACGTGCACATTAAGAAAACGTAAAATATAAATCGATATATTTCATGGAATAGTTTGAACCATGGCATGCACTATACTTCTCATGCCGTTATGCGATTCGGAGATTCTAGATATTGTCTGAGCCCTATATAACGGCAACAAAAACAAAAATAAATGTTGATTAGCGCACAACAACATGCTATAAATTTCCCTTCTTAATCATTATTTGCTGAATTGAGACTTTTCTTAGCTAATACCTTCGTCAGTATTTTTGTTTGTATTCTTTGCTTGCAACAAGACTTATGCAAATATGACTTATAATGACTTATTTTTGTATGATTTATTCGTCATATTATCCAATTAAGTATGAGCTGGTTATTTTCATTTCACTGGTAAATTTCAGTCTGTCGATTGGCCGTGCCAGGTTCGATATTTTTGTTTGCTGCTGCTCAATTAATAGTTTTTTGCAACTAAAACAACAGCCTGATTAGGCAATTGTCGTCAAGGTTGTTTTCTACCAATTTCAGATTATGGGCCATGGATAAACAATAGTGTCTCACTCTTATAACAGACACAATTTGCTGTAATGACAGAAATTTATGTCTGAAGCCAGGTACATACTTATCCTTAAGGCCAGAGGGACAGGGACAAGGACAAATTTCGGTCAGCTGCTGTGCAAAAAGTGACACATGCGTTTGAGCTACGTAATACCACAGTAGTATATAGTCTATAGTGACCTCAGCTTATGCAAAAAAATACCTAGCATATTTGGTTATCCTGTTTGTAGAGACAAAACGATAGAGACAAGAACAAAGAGCAAGGACAAGTATGAACCGGGCTTAACTCTTCTTCTTAACTCAGTCATCTATTATCTATGAGTGAGATAATAGTCAGTATATGTAATTCTTGTTGTCTATTAGAAAATACCAGAATCCCAAGTTACATATTTGGAAACGTTTTTCGCATCCAACTGAAAGTTTTAACCCTATTGGCTAAAGTGACAGGACAACGTTAGTTATCAGTTTGAAACCTAAACCTAGCTTCTACGAAATCAAAAAATTATATTTTCAATCATTTCAGGCAAAACCGTCAAATAGCTAAAACATGTATCTTAAATCGCATTTAGCAGATTAGATTTAATGCCAGCACAAGCAACCTATTGTTTTACTGCAAAAGTTAAAGAAAGCTAATTTGCTTAGACCTAGATCATTCGTCGCAGTCTAGCAGTGCATTACTCCAAACTTTTTTTATGCGTACAAGACTAACGTAAAATAGGTTAAAGTATGTAAATGAAGCTAAAGGCAATTCAGAACACGCTATAAAACCTACATAACAACTGCCGAAATCTGAAATGGTCAAAACGGAAAACATTGTTGGCTTACGGTCCGACAGGAACAAAGAATGAAAGTCCTTCACTTTTGTACTTTTGTGGGACTTAACGTTTTTCAGTTGAATATAAGCTAAAGAGTGTTTTTTGACAGCAAAGAAAAAATGTTAAAATCGGAGCCTCGAGTTTTTTAGTTAAAATTCAAAGTTCAACTTTTATGCCCTTTTCTTACGGAATAAGTAACTACATAGCCTCACCAAATATCACTTACAAATTAATAGAAAGTCTACACTCGTTATTATCTTAAAGCAACAAAGAAACCTTGTTGCTACTTTGTACTACGTTTTGTAACAATGTAGCAATTCGATGATTTAATCTTTCTAAACTTTACTGACTCAAACTGTTTTCCACTGTTTACCGTGAGATAAGGGGAACAATGCCTAATGAGCACTTTCAGTACTTAGTGGCTCATTATTCAGGTAATTAGCAGGAAAGCCAGCCATGCAAAAACATGCCTCCCTCCTGGCTAATTAACAAGAATTTTCTGTTGTGGTTGATTAAAATGCTTGATTTTGTATTAAGGGGCCACGTAACCCCCAAGGATGTATGGCCCTTGTATGTAAGGGGGGACCGCATCGTCGCCTCCCCTACATCCGCCCCTGATCATAAGTTATTGACAAAACAAAATTTAGTCTAGTCCGCACAATCCACCTGAAGGAATTCGCTCTTACTGAGCCTGTAAGATGCACAGTGTGACCCACAAGCCCATTCATTGCTTGGAAGAGCATATGCAGTTTAGGAACTTTAATTACAAACGGCTCTAGCAATTCTAGGTCAAGTAAAACATTTTTAAAAATTCCACTAAACGCTGCACATATACGCTTCAAAAAAATTTCAGACGGTCAACCGTCGCCTTAATGTGAAAAAAATTCCAATTCCTTTCTCGAATTTCTTTGGCTCTTGACGTAGGCGTTCAGGACAGGCTTCACAAGTTTCTTAAAATACCTACGCGAGCTCTTCAAAGATCAGCTGTGGAAATTAAAACTGTCAGGTCGTAAAAAATTTACAGAGAAACCCTTAATAAAGGCATAAAAATAGTCTAATATTCTTCATAATGACATCGACTCAACAGAACTATTTCAATTATCACTATATTCCGATTAAAAAATTGTATGCAGGTTCTGGATGTAATGTTGTGATTATACATATGTACTTTGTAGCAAGAGTACATCAGTGGCTCACTCTTCTATAAGAGTTATATAGTGTTTGTAACCGGCGGCGAAAGCGGGGCGGCCGAATTTTTGGACAAAACCAATTGATCCAAATCCACAGTGTCATTTTGGCATAACTTGACCTGCCGAATTGTTATGCCGGCCTAATTTTGTCAGTCGGTTGAATCTGGCTGGCCCGGCCGGTGTTTTTATCCGGCTGGCCGGCCGGCTGGCCGGCAAAAAATTCCGGCCGGTCACAAACACTAAAGTTTAGGCACTATTTTGTACTCTTGATGTTATGTAGGTCTGTTTGTTGTTTGTATTCAACTTTGAAGCCTACAAGTGAGAACCGGGTCTCGAGTGAAACATTTCAAGTCAAGTTTTTCCAGCATTTCTGTGCGTAACCAATCTACATAGTATGTACATACATACATACATATGTGCAAGTAAAATGAGGACTACAACCGCTATAAACACAACACCACAACCCTATAAAATTACAGTTGTAACTACATATAGAGTCTGTCAACGTAAGTCTGGCCAGAAATTGCTGAACCCTCAGACAAAACAGGTGGTGATTTTTGTGACTACTGATTGTACTCTTGGACAGGAATTTAGTACCTTTCTAATAAAATCGCGTGTTTATTTTTGTCTGAGGGTCCAACATTTTTTGGTCAGACTTTAGTTTTCAATCATAGAGTTTGAGAGTCAGTCAGTCATTCTGTTTGTTAATTTTTCTGGAATGGCAATCAACTATTCGAGATTTTTTCTAAAATCTAACAATGACTGCAACCACAAAAATGTACAGCACTATTTGAACCAGAATTAAGTTGATAAAAAAGATCGCGTGAGTAAGTTTCAGATTTTGTGAAACTTGATAGAATATATATGCCAAAACAATTTTATTTTATCTTTATAAATTGAGGCTTGGTGCAAAAACATACGGTTAAGTGATCACGTTATAAGTTCGTATTTAAAATTTGGCGTAAACACAGTTTTGAACACTTAAACATGAACTTAAAGGCTCTTAGGCCTCCTTTTTAAGTAAGTAAACGCCTTATGAAGCAATAGCTATCGGCTATTTTTCACTCTCATAAGGTCATTAGAGTTTGAGAGATTGTAGTTCATTAGTTTACCTACAGTTTTGACGAATTTCACCAGTTTTTAGACGAAATGATAAATAAACTGTTTCAAACGAAAACAGATTTTAGGCGTCGGGATTAATGATAAAATCGGAAGCGTCAGATGATGTCGTCAGAAGCGTTGGATTTAGGTGTAATTTCGGTCGAAAGTGTTACATAGAGGTGGCTGCTTCACAGTGCTAATGTATTTTTGCACCTAATTAAAGTTCACTAGAATTCACGTTAATATCTGTCAAATAAGATTTGAAGAAAACTATAAAAAATGTAATTAACCGATTAATTACTGCTTAATACTGATTGATAACTTATTGATTGATAACATAATTTATTGAGTGGCCATCCGCCCAACATTATTCAGCAAGCTCTAATTCTACAAAAAATGCAATTCTATCCTCAGCTACAAAGATGTATCTGACGAAAGATGAAATCAGACGCTTTGTAGTGGCGTAGGGGAAATTTTAAAACGACTGTATGTTACAAAAATTTCCGCTTATTTATATACCCCCTCTCCTGCTGCTGTGACGCACTCGTGCTGTTGTCTCCTCCTACAACGCGTCTCATAATTAATCAGCAGGGGACCAAGAAACTAATAACAATACAGAGAAATAAACGATTTCAGACATCATCACTACATGTAAAAAAGACTGTTGTCTGATACAAAAAACTACCTAACAACAAAAAGCCAGACTGTAGGTTCGTAGGTAAAAGATTACATACATCGACAGATGACATATTTCGATAATATTTCCTGTGAACGGTCATTATCTTTAGCGAATCGAATTGACTCATTAATCATTAAATTTGGAGACTTTTTCTTAAGCTCAGGTTTAGTTTTGGGCTTGGGTTTTGTCTTAGGCTTCTGTTTACTTAGTCTTAGGCCTAGGTTTAGTCTTAGGCGTAGGTTTAGGCTTTGGAAGCATTAGTGACCGAATACATGCTTGGTAAGTTTTTATTGTACTAAAAGTAAGAGACAGTTGGCATGTGGTATGGCCTAGTACCAGTTCGCAAACCGCCCCAGCTCGCAAACCAACAGTCCCGGTTCGCAAACTTTTTAATTACGGTCCAACTCTTGTCAGGGGTCCGGTTCGCAAACTCTAAGTAGCGGTTCGCAAACTCTTATTTGTGAACTTTGACCTTTAACAGGTGTGTTGATGAGTTAATATGCAGGGGGTAAGATTTTGTAGTACACTTTTGTGTGAGGTCTTTGTTACGTAAAAATAATAAATACGTAAGCTATGTACTATGTTTGCCTACTAAAAGAAAGTTTGCGAACTGGTACTACGAGTTTGCGAACCGGCACTAATTAATGATGAGTTGAAAAGTTTGCGAACAGGGCCTAAGTTTGCGAACTGGGCCCAAAAAGTTTGCGAACCGGTACCCAATCCGTGGTATACATGCGTTGTTGGTACAGCTACCAAATTATTTCAGGAAAATTATTTTTCTTTTTCTTTCAAGTTTCTTTTATTTTTCTTTGATTTTTCTTCCATTTTATTTTTCTTTCGGTTTCCAACAAAAAAAAGTTGATGGATGCTTGCCGGGTCAAGTAACACACTTTTTGGCAAACCAAAAGTTCACCCGTTCCATTCTATAATGACAGACAGCCAAACATATGTATAGAATGTGTACGTGCTACACATGTGTGCGTGTAAAAGTATGGATATATTGTATTTATCAATATGCGCCTAGGCCAATTAACCAGCAATTAATTTTAAGTTAGGTAACCAGTTGACAGCTAGTTAACTGCTCGTCCAAAAGCCGCCGCGTATATACTATAGTACAGTTGCTCACTTTAACACGTATCTTTTGTTCATGTGTATAACTGTACGTGAAAAGTTGGTAGGTCCTAGAATTGCATTAAATGTGTGTGCGTGTGTGTTCTTCGTGTGTGCTAACCTGAGCTGGCTATCACGCTCGAATTTTTATACACGCGCGTACATTATGCACAAAAGCGCTCAGGTCCAGACGCACATTATTATAACGAACAGATCATCACACACAGCAAATGCGTTCCGAGAAATTTTAGATACAGTGACAGTAAAATGACGAAACTTGTCAGAACAATGTTTTCTAGATTATATATTTATCAGCACTGTAGAACCTGAATAATGTGCATTTTACGTAGAAGCATTACCTATAAAACCATTTGGCAGCAAAACTGGATGGTATTTCGCTGCAACAATATCTTCGCAGCTGACCGCTGGTTTTGCGCAAATGTGCGGTTTTAGCACCTGCCGCTAAAATTGTGTTTAGACTGCAATAGCATTATACTATATAGGTTTTTATAGAACAGTTACTTTTTAGTTTTCAACTTATGTGAAACTTAACTTGAAAGCAAGATGAAATCACGAAAACACATGACAGTTTGACCTTACACATAACAGTTATGTATGTATGTAAAAGTCTTGCTTTAAATATATTTTGTGCCGCGTTTTATATTCGAAGAATATCCTCAGCACTTACAGTTACAGCATGTCACACACTCACAACGAATTCTATCCAAAATTAATTTAACTCTACTCGCAAAACGTTCTTGTTTCTTTTTCTTTGATTTTTCTTTCATTTGCTTTTTCTTTCGACCAAAATTTCTTTCATTTTTCTTTGCTTTTAATTTTCCTGAAATAATTGGGTAGCTGTATGTATGTACCAACCCTCCCAAGTATCACGACATTCGTTTCCCATCTGCTGCTTCCGCGTTAAACTTAAATGATCATTGAAACAGAATGTAAGTGGTAAACATCATTTAGAATGAAAGTCATTACAAAGTCATTAGTAGTAAAAAAGTTACTTACACCTACATTTTTGCTTTAATAAGCCACAGGGCTTAAACATAGACTGTAAAAAAAGTTTTAAAATGCTGTCTCTGGTATCAACCTTAGTGTTAAACTTAAAGTAAGGGTGTTTTAATTTATGTAAACTTATGAGTAAAGTAAGACCACACACACTTTTATATTTAAAGTATGACTTCTTAAAGTACATATGGTTTCTTATTGTAGTTCAAGTTAAACTTTTTTGCCCTTATTATGTACATATTCAACGTTACTATCACAATTGACCTGTGCCTATATGTAATTGACATGTAAACCATCAGCTTGAATCGATAATCATTCTTACCTCGAGAATATAATAAGTCCAGTCCGTTTTATCCGGCACAATGAATGGGCTACAAGAAACAGGGACAAGAACAAGGCTTGTATGTAAAGGGGCTAGCGTGACCCTGGCTTACACGGGCTACTGCGAAAAACACATGTTCACCTTATTTAAATACTAGTGAATTCAATTAAAAACAAATTGGCAATCGGAAAAATTCTAAACTGTGAACTGTGTAGGTAAATAGCTCATTTATGACTGAAATTTGTTTCAACTATTATTCCCAGTAGCATTAATTAGCTGTGTGACTTGATTCAATGAAGTAGGTACCACCATAATTAAATTTTTTAATTACAGAAGTTTAAAAACTTGTTTTAATAGCTTCATTAGTTGCACGCTTATTAGAACGTTAAATATCGTTTACCAAATCTACCGGTCACAAATTCAATTAAAATGCAATAAATTACAAAGTTTAGTTTTGCGTCAGAAGCTAATTAAATAAGCTTACTTGAATATGCAAACTACGAAGTGCTGTTGTAATTTTAAATGTAAACTATTAACAAATTTTAATTGGCTACTTACCTACAGTAGTTTTTGCAAATCTATCGGGGGTGTTTAGTGACTGTGCGTTTTAGCGACTAAATGACTAAATGTGAGCACCATAAAGCTTTCAACTGACAGCAAAATAAGTATGGTTAACAAAAATAAGTTTTGCAAACAACAAATAATAAATTATGCATTCCAAGCCTCGGTTGGCAAGATGTAGCAAAAAGTGACATGATGTTATGTATATATTATAGAATTTAAACTTTTAAAAATACTGAAATCCCGGTTTCTACTGGGCAAGGGCACGTTTAAACGGTTTGAACCGTTTAAACGCGTTTAAACGTTTAAACGGTTTGGAACCGTTTAAACGTTTACGGGTTCAAAAAGCGGTTTTCGAACCGTTTAACGTTTAGTATGTTTAAACGTTTAAACGTTTAAACGCGGTTAAACGTTCGAAACTTAAACTCTTACATGTATAATCGTTTAAACGTTTTATGGGCGTTCAAACGTTTAAGCTTACTTGTTCAACCGTTTAAACGTTTAAACAGTTACTTGTTTAACCGTTTAAACGTTTAAACGCGTTTAAACGCTCACTTGTTTAACCGTTTAAACGTTTAAACGCGGTTAAACGTTTAAACGTTTAAACGTTTAAACGCAACCGCGGTTAAACGTTTTAACGTTTAAACTTTTAAACGCATTTAAATGTTTAAATGCTTAAACGCGTTTACGTTTAAACGTTTAAACGAGTTTTCTCATCTGTAAACGCTAGCGTTTAAACGTTTACAGATTTTTGTAACCGTGCCCATGCCTAGTTTCTACTCGTTATAGCAGTTTTCAGCAGTGGCACATTTATCAGCACATCTTGCTTCCATGCAGTGTTATTAAATAAATTAATTTATTAGTTTCTACATACATATCTCAGCCATTGTATTTTCTATGCTTTATAGTATAAGGAAAAATATTAATGGGTTCACTCAAAATTACTGACTGTTGTGACTCAAAACGTGGTAGACTGGCCCAGACAATGTACAAAGGCATGCCGACCATAAACGGCTCCAATTAGACTTGCATATTAACAATGACTTACCAGACCTATGGCCACAGATACACATGGGGGGAAAGTCCCCCAGATTTGAGATGTCGAGACTTGCTCCCCCTCTCAAATTTGACCTAAAAACTTAGATGAATGAAATATTTAAGCAGATGCTTTTATTTTTTTTTATTTTTCCATTGAATGATATTGCAAATATTTTTAATTTAGGTAAGAGGGAACATGATGACTTTCTAGGCATAACTAAATTTTACTAAAAATTATTACTTAATCATTGAATTAACTTATTTTTTACTAATGATAAAAACTAAGTGGACGCCGGCAAGAACTACCTAATGTGTGCATAATTTGCAATCTGAATCTGCAGTATTTACACAGTACTCAAGCCAGCAGGCGGTCACATTTAGTCGGCCAATTATCTGCCTGCAGTTTTGAGTGCTAACAGTCAGTAATTTTGAGTGACACCATTAAATAACATGCATAGTATAATAACAGTTTTAGTTTGAATAGTGGTTTTAGTTGAAATTTTAGCGTTCTACTTTTTACTTCTTACTTTTGAAATCTAGCCAATCATAATGCTCTAACAGAAGCTCCACCTATTCAGCTTCATTTTTATTGGTTAGACTTGCTTGTTGATATACAACTGCGCCAAAGTCAGCCAATTGAATGTGACATTCCTTAAGTAAAACATGTGACATTCCTTAAGCCTGTGAAAAAGTAAAAAGTAAAAAGTAAAAAGTACGTCTGTGTGAACCGGGCCTGAAAGGAACAAAAATAAGAACATCATCAAAACCTGGTTTGTTACAGAAAATCGCGATTAATTTTCATTTTCTTAATGTTTAGTAACTGTTAAATATTAGGTTTAGTAGCAAAGCTCGGCAAATAAACATTTAAGAAGCTACATATAGCATGAAGAATAATTCGCATATCATCAATATTCTAACCACATGTTAAAAATGTTCTTAAATGAGAAATATGACGTATATTTTTTGTAAGATATTTGAAATGAAAAGTTTTCGTCAGGCTGTCGCAACCATAAAAAATGAAAATAGTCCTCCAGCAGCTGAAAATGAATTCATAAAAACTCAGTAGTCAATCATAAGTTTCAATCGTCTAGAAACCTCTTTAATTACATATTTTCCAGCAGAGATTGATATGTAATGAAACCTTCAGAACCTACCAAATATTTCACGAGATGTCTAACACTGTAGCATTGGGGCTGTAACATGTAATTTGTTACTAGCATACACTATAAGCTCAGCATAAGCATGGTTATACGTGTGTACACACCCCGCTCTGTGTAACCGTGTCTCGCCCTCTATACCCAAACCGCGGCTTAACGCTCTTGGGTAACCCATGTCATATCCCCACATATGGTACCCGAGACATATTCTGCGTCGATTAGAACAGAATTCGCTGAAAAATTTTACTCCTTAGTTCAATTGCATTCGTTGGTCCGAGAAAACCTCATTCTCGCCAGCCTTGAAAAGCACAATATGTAACTACAAAAATACCTGGCAACGGCAGAAAAAAACCGTAAGAGAACGGTGACAAGCTTGAGTGCCATTCAACAACACTAATTTTGATAATAGAAAAGCTACATAAGAATAGAAATATATAGCCATAACAAGCCCCAAAGAAACTAATCAGTTATGCTACTGCTGCTTTAAACCACAAAAACAATTTCGATATGATATCTATTGATAGATATGATACTGTACTTGGCGTCATATTAGACTTTGTTGTTCTGCTATCTAATATCATAAATTCAAACTTTTGATATCATAAAGTTGAAACACACTTCCTAATATAATAATAATCTTGAATACCTACGAACGCCGTAACCTGCAAATTTTCAAAAAGAAAATTCAAATCGAACATGATATATATACAAAATACATGATATATATACTCTGATTTTTTTCAAATACTTTATGTTGTAATATAACAGTAAAACAACTAAAAAACCTATTATGTACTTTAATCAAGTTTTAAATTATGTTTCTGACACATTGTTTATTTAAAATATACTTCAACTGAAACTTATGCTTTTACTCAAACTATCTAATATCTAATATCATAAGTACAAATCTTCGATATCATAGCAGAAACACACTTTTTTTATAGTAATAACTAAATCCTGAATACCTACGATCGCTTCAATTTGCAAATTTTTAAAAAGAAAAGTCGAACATGATATGATAAAAAGATACAGATAAGACTATACAGATTATATACTCTGATTTTTTCCTGTCACTACCACAGTAGCGACAGGACCTCACATTTGATTTGCTCTAGCGAATTACACGTCTTACGTGCATTCGCTGGTAAAACTGAGTGTGTGTGTCTGTGTGTAATTTTAGTGTTGTGTGCGATCGTGTTTTGTGTGTAAGCTATCCCGGGCGGCCAGCCAAGTATCATCCTTTGTTAATGTTGAAAAGTTTAGGTTACTTTAGCGCTGAGATAACAAGATATTTTTTATTTTGTTTTCTAAAGAACAAAGCGTTAAGTTTTTTTCTAACCGACACTTTTTATGTCAAAAAAGTTGTTTATTAAATTTACTCAAGATTTGTTTAAAAAAGAAAAAGCTCTGAAATGCGGAAAATTTTGCAATATTGGCCTTTAATTGAACAAACTTGCCCAAACTGTACAATTATAGTTGCTTTGAGGCTGTATTCACCGATTGCTGCATGCTTGTGGGTTAGTCATAACCGTAAAATTTCAATATTTATGCATGTTATGACATGGCAAAAAAGTTTGCGCTCCTGGTTGGTGCCTTCGTTACTAAAAATAGCAAATATTTGTCCTAAACAACCAGGTATGTGGGCTGAGTTGGATAAAGCCGGGTCTTCCTCAGGAAGTCAGGACAGTCTTTGAGGTGTGTTAGGCTATTTTTAGTGAACTAGCCCTGCGATATTCGTGCTATGTGCTGCATGCTTGAGAGTGTAATAATATTGATAAATTTCAACCAGTAGAAACCCTCTTATGAAGCTGTAACTAATAAGTGGTCCCTGAAAAAATTGTAGCTGAGGCAAAGTCATAGCATGCTTAACACCGGCGCGAGAACCCCGGGCCTGAGTCCCAATGCTTTTATTGTTTTATTTCTTTGAAAATACAAAATATTTTTGCAACATAATCTATTACTTAATGCTTTGCTCAAAGGCAAATAAACTATAATTTCAAAACAACTAACGGTTTATTGAACTTTTGGATTGTGAACAAAGGCATAAAATTACTAACAGTTTACAGTAATAACAAAAAATTCTGGTGTTACAAATAAATAGGTACGTAGCGACAGGTCTAACTTCCTTTGAAGCAACTTCTTCAAGTGATTTAAATTCTGACGAATAGTTGCACTGAAACTCACTGCTACTGGTGCAGACCACACGGGTGGTCACGACTATAGATAAGAACTCTATAATTTTTGCATAAAATTGCTGCTTGTTTCAATAACGTATGTTGTAATACTAGATATCAGTAAAAAACTAAAATATTACTTTAACTAAGGTTTTAGTTATGTTTCTGACACATTGTTTTAATATATACTTAAACCAAGAGTACATAATAGGGAAGAGTATGACACTCTTCCCTATCCTAGCTAATCGGCCCGGACGATGCTCCGGCCGAAATAGCGCTTTTACGCCTTGATTTCAGGGGGGGGGGGTACCCCCCCCTCGAATCATGACATGTCTTGATTTCAGGGGGGGGGACCCCCCCCTCAAAACCGGGAAGTGTCTTGATTTCAGGGGGGGGGTACCCCCCCCCTCGTTTCAGCAGACTGCCAGCTCGAAATCGGTGGTGTCTTGATTTCAGGGGGGGGTACCCCCCCCTGGTTTCAGCACACTGCCACGGTGATGTCTTGATTTCAGGGGGGGTACCCCCCCCCTCGTTTCAGCACGTTACCAGCTCACCATAGATTTCATGCTGGCAGTGTGCTGAAACGAGGGGGGGGTACCCCCCCCTGAAATCAAGACACCACCGATTTCGAGCTGGCAGTCTGCTGAAACGAGGGGGGGGTACCCCCCCCCTGAAATCAAGACACTTCCCGGTTTTGAGGGGGGGGGTCCCCCCCTGAAATCAAGACATGTCATGATTCGAGGGGGGGGGTACCCCCCCCCTGAAATCAAGGCGTAAAAGCGCTATTTCGGCCGGAGCATCGTCCGGGCCGATTAGCTAGGATAGGGAAGAGTGTCATACTCGTACTCTTGCTTAAACTTATACTAATAATTAAACTGTACTGCAGTAATTGGCATGAATGTAGTAAAGTACCATCTTTAATAACGGCAATTATCATTAATTTTGAGTTTAAGATTTTTAGTTGGAAATCAAAACAATATTTATTGTGAATGTGAGCAATGGTTTCTTGACTACGGATTCAGGAGTTTGGGAGTACGTTCCGATCTGTCTAATTTGACAACTTGTAATTAAGACAAAATAAGTTTTGAATTGAACGAAAAGTTTACATTCGGCGATTGCTTTCAATGTTAGACTCAAAACTCACTCATTTAGAATGCTAGATTTTGATTAAATTATGATGGTTGACGACTACTGCGAATAGTCAAGTAAACACCAAAAAAACGTGAAAAGATAAAAAAAGAGAAAAAAGAAAAAGGAATAATAAAACGTTATCGAACAACCATCTTGTACGTACACGACTCTTACCCTGTTTAATTTAAAAAATTTTATTGTGAGGGTTTTAAACAATAGATTTGGTAAAAAGTACATTCAAAATAATACCCATAAATTCACTAATTTAGATTTATCTGCATTTTTAAAGCCCAGTGGTGCTAGGTATTTTTTTACTTAAAAACTATTGAAAATGCTCAAACCTACTTAAAAGTTTTCAATGCCCCATCAAGATGCTTGATTATGCTTTTGCATTGAGGGCTTTTCCGATAAATTTTTTTGTGAACTTTTTTGGTCCTAAGGAACACCTCAATTTTTTTTAAAAAGGTAGATTAAATGCTTAATCAAACAATATTTTTGTAATTTGTTTTTGGTGCTTTACGCTTTTCGGAACCCAAATTATTTTCCGTATTACGTCGTAAACTACATGTGTACACTGTACACTGATCTGTACACGAATATATACATTAGGTGTCTGCATTTACTGATTTTCCAAGAAATACATGCTATTTTAGGGCCCATTCCTTTATCAAATTAAAAAATTAATTATAATCGGACGAAACGGTTTAAATGTTAAATCCGTTTTGTCCAGTGGTAGTTTTGGAAGGGGGTCAGACTAAAAGTAAGCCGCTGACATATTTTAACTCGTTTAGTCCGTTTAACCCGATTTGCCGTTCCTAAACCTCGGACTAAAATAAGTCTAGTCCATTATTCCTGTAAAGGAATAGGCCCTGACATATGGAACCAGTATTTTTTAACAAGAAAAAACAATTATTTTTTTTACATCAGACTTACATGAGACCTGTGCAAAACTTGATGACTGTCAACGTCAAGCGAAAACTAAAGTAGGCATCGGCTTAAAATGCTACAACTTGATTCAATGAAGTAGGTACCACCATAATTAAATTTTTTAATTACAGAAGTTTAAAAACTTGTTTTAATAGCTTCATTAGTTGCACGCTTATTAGAACGTTAAATATCGTTTACCAAATCTACCGGTCACAAATTCAATTAAAATGCAATAAATTACAAAGTTTAGTTTTGCGTCAGAAGCTAATTAATAAGCTTACTTGAATATGCAAACTACGAAGTGCTATTGTAATTTTAAATGTAAACTATTAACAAATTTTAATTAGCTACTTACCTACAGTAGTTTTTGCAAATCTATCGGGGGTGTTTAGTGACTGTGCGTTTTAGCGACGAATGACTAAATGCGAGCACCATAAAGCTTTCAACTGACAGCAAAATAAGTATGGTTAACAAAAATAAGTTTTGCAAACAATAAATAATAAATTATGCATTCCAAGCCTCGGTTGGCAAGATGTAGCAAAAAGTGCAATGATGTTATGTATATATTATAGAGTTTAAACTTTAAAAAATCCCGGTTTCTACTGGGCAAGGGCACGTTTAAACGGTTTGAACCGTTTAAACGCGTTTAAACGTTTAAACGTTTTGGAACCGTTTAAACGTTTACGGGTTCAAAAAGCGGTTTTCGAACCGTTTAACGTTTAGTACGCAATTAAACGCGGTTAAACGTTAGAAACTTAATCGCTTACATGTATAATCGTTTAAACGTTTTATGGGCGTTTAAACGTTTAAGCTTACTTGTTCAACCGTTTAAACGTTTAAACAGTTACTTGTTTAACCGTTTAAACGTTTAAACGCGTTTAAACGCTCACTTGTTTAACCGTTTAAACGTTTAAACGCGTTTAAACGCTCACTTGTTTAACTGTTTAAACGTTTAAACGCGGATAAACGTTTTAACGTTTAAACTTTTAAACGCATTAAAATGTTTAAATGTTTAAACGCGTTTACGTTTAAACGTTTAAACGGTCAAAAAATGTTTACAACCGGAAAACGCGTTTAAACGTTTAAACCGGGCCTAAAAGGAACAAAAATAAGAACATCATCAAAACCTGTTTGTTACAAAAAATCGCGATTAATTTTCATTTTTTTAATGTTTAGTAAAACTGTTAAATATTAGGTTTAGTAGCAAAGCTCGGCAAATAAACATTTAAGAAGCTACATATAGCATGAAGAACAATTCGCATATCATCAATATTCTAACCACATGTTAAAAATGTTCTTAAATGAGAAATATGACGTATATTTTTTGTAAGATATTTGAAATGAAAAGTTTTCGTCAGGCTGTCGTAACCATAAAAAATGAAAATAGTCCTCAAGCAGCTGAAAATGAATTCATAAAGACTCAGTAGTCAATCATAAGTTTTAATCGTCTAGAAACCTCTTTAATTACATATTTTCCAGCAGAGATTGATATGTAATGAAACCTTCAGAACCTACCAAATATTTCACGAGATGTCTAACACTGTAGCATTGGGGCTGCAACATGTAATTTGTTACTAGCATACACTATAAGCTCAGCATAAGCATGGTTATACGTGTGTACACACCCCGCTCTGTGTAACCGTGTCCCGCCCTCTATACCCAACCCGCGGCTTAACGCTCTTGGGTAACCCATGTCATATCCCCACATATGGTACCCGAGACATATTCTGCGTCGATTAGAACAGAATTCGCTGAAAAATTTTACTCCTTAGTTTAATTGCATTCGTTGGTCCGAGAAAACCTCATTCTCGCCAGCCTTGAAAAGCACAATATGTAACTACAAAAATACCTGGCAACGGCAGAAAAAAACCGTAAGAGAACGGTGACAAGCTTGAGTGCCATTCAACAACACTAATTTTGATAATAGAAAAGCTACATAAGAATAGAGATATATAGCCATAACAAGCCCCAAAGAAACTAATCAGTTATGCTACTGCTGCTTTAAACCACAAAAACAATTTCGATATGATATCTATTGATAGATATGATACTGTACTTGGCGTCATATTTGACTTTGTTGTTCTGCTATCTAATATCATAAATTCAAACTTTTGATATCATAAAGTTGAAACACACTTCCTAATATAATAATAATCTTGAATACCTACGAACGCCGTAACCTGCAAATTTTCAAAAAGAAAATTCAAATCGAACATGATATATATACAAAATACATGATATATATACTCTGATTTTTTTCAAATACTTTATGTTGTAATATAACAGTAAAACAACTAAAAAACCTATTATGTACTTTAATCAAGTTTTAAATTATGTTTCTGACACATTGTTTATTTAAAATATACTTCAACTGAAACTTATGCTTTTACTCAAACTATCTAATATCTAATATCATAAGTACAAATCTTCGATATCATAGCAGAAACACACTTTTTTTTATAGTAATAACTAAATCCTGAATACCTACGATCGCTTCAATTTGCAAATTTTTAAAAAGAAAAGTCGAACATGATATGATAAAAAGATACAGATAAGACTATACAGATTATATACTCTGATTTTTTCCTGTCACTACCACAGTAGCGACAGGACCTCACATTTGATTTGCTCTAGCGAATTACACGTCTTACGTGCATTCGCTGGTAAAACTGAGTGTGTGTGTCTGTGTGTAATTTTAGTGTTGTGTGCGATCGTGTTTTGTGTGTAAGCTATCCCGGGCGGCCAGCCAAGTATCATCCTTTGTTAATGTTGAAAAGTTTAGGTTACTTTAGCGCTGAGATAACAAGATATTTTTTATTTTGTTTTCTAAAGAACAAAGCGTTAAGTTTTTTTCTAACCGACACTTTTTATGTCAAAAAAGTTGTTTATTAAATTTACTCAAGATTTGTTTAAAAAAGAAAAAGCTCTGAAATGCGGAAAATTTTGCAATATTGGCCTTTAATTGAACAAACTTGCCCAAACTGTACAATTATAGTTGCTTTGAGGCTGTATTCACCGATTGCTGCATGCTTGTGGGTTAGTCATAACCGTAAAATTTCAATATTTATGCATGTTATGACATGGCAAAAAAGTTTGCGCTCCTGGTTGGTGCCTTCGTTACTAAAAATAGCAAATATTTGTCCTAAACAACCAGGTATGTGGGCTGAGTTGGATAAAGCCGGGTCTTCCTCAGGAAGTCAGGACAGTCTTTGAGGTGTGTTAGGCTATTTTTAGTGAACTAGCCCTGCGATATTCGTGCTATGTGCTGCATGCTTGAGAGTGTAATAATATTGATAAATTTCAGCCAGTAGAAACCCTCTTATGAAGCTGTAACTAATAAGTGGTCCCTGAAAAAATTGTAGCTGAGGCAAAGTCATAGCATGCTTAACACCGGCGCGAGAACCCCGGGCCTGAGTCCCAATGCTTTTATTGTT
Source organism: Trissonchulus sp. WLG1_4 (assembly GCA_030248245.1). Taxonomy (NCBI): domain Eukaryota; kingdom Metazoa; phylum Nematoda; class Enoplea; order Enoplida; family Ironidae; genus Trissonchulus; species Trissonchulus sp. WLG1_4. The sequence goes on along the minus strand of JASANF010004145.1, from coordinate 6,487 downwards.
TTATTTCTTTGAAAATACAAAATATTTTTGCAACATAATCTATTACTTAATGCTTTGCTCAAAGGCAAATAAACTATAATTTCAAAACAACTAACGGTTTATTGAACTTTTGGATTGTGAACAAAGGCATAAAATTACTAACAGTTTACAGTAATAACAAAAAATTCTGGTGTTACAAATAAATAGGTACGTAGCGACAGGTCTAACTTCCTTTGAAGCAACTTCTTCAAGTGATTTAAATTCTGACGAATAGTTGCACTGAAACTCACTGCTACTGGTGCAGACCACACGGGTGGTCACGACTATAGATAAGAACTCTATAATTTTTGCATAAAATTGCTGCTTGTTTCAATAACGTATGTTGTAATACTAGATATCAGTAAAAAACTAAAATATTACTTTAACTAAGGTTTTAGTTATGTTTCTGACACATTGTTTTAATATATATTGTATGACACTCTTCCCTATCCTAGCTAATCGGCCCGGACGATGCTCCGGCCGAAATAGCGCTTTTACGCCTTGATTTCAGGGGGGGGGGTACCCCCCCCCTCGAATCATGACATGTCTTGATTTCAGGGGGGGGACCCCCCCCTCAAAACCGGGAAGTGTCTTGATTTCAGGGGGGGGGTACCCCCCCCCTCGTTTCAGCAGACTGCCAGCTCGAAATCGGTGGTGTCTTGTTTTGAGTGGGGGGGGGCCACCCCTGGTTTCAGCACACTGCCACGGTGATGTCTTGATTTCAGGGGGGGGTGACCCCCTCGTTTCAGCACGTTACCAGCTCACCATAGATTTCATGCTGGCAGTGTGCTGAAACGAGGGGGGCCCCCCAAAATCAAGACACCACCGATTTCGAGCTGGCAGTCTGCTGAAACGAGGGGGGGGGTACCCCCCCCCCTGAAATCAAGACACTTCCCGGTTTTGAGGGGGGGGTCCCCCCCCCCAGAAATCAAGACATGTCATGATTCGAGGGGGGGGGGTGCCCCGCCCCCCGGAAATCAAGGCGTAAATGCGCTATTTCGGCCGGAGCATCGTCCGGGCCGATTAGCTAGGATAGGGAAGAGTGTCATACTCGTACTCTTGCTTAAACTTATACTAATAATTAAACTGTACTGCAGTAATTGGCATGAATGTAGTAAAGTACCATCTTTAATAACGGCAATTATCATTAATTTTGAGTTTAAGATTTTTAGTTGGAAATCAAAACAATATTTATTGTGAATGTGAGCAATGGTTTCTTGACTACGGATTCAGGAGTTTGGGAGTACGTTCCGATCTGTCTAATTTGACAACTTGTAATTAAGACAAAATAAGTTTTGAATTGAACGAAAAGTTTACATTCGGCGATTGCTTTCAATGTTAGACTCAAAACTCACTCATTTAGAATGCTAGATTTTGATTAAATTATGATGGTTGACGACTACTGCGAATAGTCAAGTAAACACCAAAAAAACGTGAAAAGATAAAAAAAGAGAAAAAAGAAAAAAGGAATAATAAAACGTTATCGAACAACCATCTTGTACGTACACGACTCTTACCCTGTTTAATTTAAAAAATTTTATTGTGAGGGTTTTAAACAATAGATTTGGTAAAAAGTACATTCAAAATAATACCCATAAATTCACTAATTTAGATTTATCTGCATTTTTAAAGCCCAGTGGTGCTAGGTATTTTTTTACTTAAAAACTATTGAAAATGCTCAAACCTACTTAAAAGTTTTCAATGCCCCATCAAGATGCTTGATTATGCTTTTGCATTGAGGGCTTTTCCGATAAATTTTTTTGTGAACTTTTTTGGTCCTAAGGAACACCTCAATTTTTTTTAAAAAGGTAGATTAAATGCTTAATCAAACAATATTTTTGTAATTTGTTTTTGGTGCTTTACGCTTTTCGGAACCCAAATTATTTTCCGTATTACGTCGTAAACTACATGTGTACACTGTACACTGATCTGTACACGAATATATACTGATTTTCCAAGAAATACATGCTATTTTAGGGCCCATTCCTTTATCAAATTAAAAAATTAATTATAATCGGACGAAACGGTTTAAATGTTAAATCCGTTTTGTCCAGTGGTAGTTTTGGAAGGGGGTCAGACTAAAAGTAAGCCGCTGACATATTTTAACTCGTTTAGTCCGTTTAACCCGATTTGCCGTTCCTAAACCTCGGACTAAAATAAGTCTAGTCCATTATTCCTGTAAAGGAATAGGCCCTGACATATGGAACCAGTATTTTTTAACAAGAAAAAACAATTATTTTTTTTACATCAGACTTACATGAGACCTGTGCAAAACTTGATGACTGTCAACGTCAAGCGAAAACTAAAGTAGGCATCGGCTTAAAATGCTACAACTTAAGCACACGTGAAGACACACATCTTAAAAACAAACAATTGAATCACAATTTTAATTTCACACAAAAATGATGAAATCAGCTAGCTGTTACACACCAATAGCGATTTTGGATTGCAATACACTGGATTTCTATTTGCACATTTTTTCTGATTCATCCCACATTATTTATGGATTGTCAAAAACTCTTCAATTCAAGGCATAGTAACTCACCTACTGTAATAAAAAAATTTCGCCTAGTTGGTGTCTAAAAGATATATTTGGCTCTACAAGGCTTTTGTAATGCTTTGCATTTCGTCGAAGCGCCACTCTTAAGTTGTAAACACAATGCTAGTTGACTGTACGGAGTTCTATTGTCAAGTAAGGTATGTATGTACCTACTATTGGTCAGTAAAGTTTGTATGCCTTTGATTATTTATCTTTGTAGTGATCGTTGTATTTGTAGAAATTAGTTACTTCCTAAATAACTATTCCCAATGCTTTATTGTAACACTTTCTGTTCCATCACATACCTTCTTCTTGTCCAAACATGGCCATGTCATCCACTTTGTATAAGTAGAATTAAGGCCGAACAATGCGCAGTCTGTCATTAGCTTTTACTGGTGGTTTTACTTAACTGACATTTTACTGTCAATTTGACACATTGTAGTCGAACTCGAACCTCAATTAGTGGCCATCAAAAAGTGTCAATTTTCAAATTCTTTGACAACTGAAAATAAACAGAAATTATTTCATGCTTTTAAATATTCATGCGTTTTATGATGTAATTGTATGGTCGTATTGGCGATTTATTTGCTTCTGAATAAAGAAATAAAGCCCAATTCATACAGTCAGTTTCAAGTGAAAATGCCTCTTGGCGTCCGAATTCCGACGCCAGACGCGTCGGATGACATCATCCGACGCGTCGGGTGACATCATCCAACGCGTTGGGTGACATCATCCGACGCTAAGCTTGCTGGCCTCGCTAGGAAAAGTTTTATATCATCCGACGCCAAATGAAACTCGATAAAATTTAGATGCAAACATAGAAAAGGGGGGTTAAGAAACGAGAAACGACAGAAACAAATATGTAATTAAAAATACTTTTTTTTACTTTTTTATTTCCAAACTTACCTAAGTAACTCAAACAAAAGGCAAATTACTTTCAAATCTGGAAAAAAGTTATCTTTTTGAACGTTGTGCGCGAAGTATCCCCTATTTCTAATAGATGCTAACAATTGGGGGAGAGTTTGCCAGGTTACATAAGACTGTCTGGCTTACTGGCCGGAAAAATTTCAGTGTATATACTAAGCTTTCCTATGCTATTTATTTTTAGTCTCAATTTTTCAAGTCATTTTAAATAAATGTAAAATTTTTTGTAATGAAATTTAAAATTTTTCATCTAAACCTTTTAATAAATTTAATTTAATAACTTGTAGTACACTCAAGTGCTTGAATTTTATTTTTGCCCACCCCCACGCACTAAAAACCTCGGCCCTTTGACTGCAAGTTGCAACCTAATTCCAATATTGACCCAAAATGCTTGGAAAAAGTTTTGGCGTCGGATGACATCATCCGACGCGTCGGATGACATCACCCGACGCGTCGGATGACATCACCCGACGCGTCGGATGACGTCATCCGACGCGTCGGAAATTTTGGCGTCAGCCGATGCGTCAGAGGCATTTTCATTTGAAATGGACTGTACTTCGCTGTGTTTTGTGCTTTTGTGCTTTGTGTTTTGTGTCTAGCCAGTGTTTTCTGCTTTTCTGTTCTTGCCTGAAATTCGTTTTTTGCTTGTACTTTACATGTAATAAAATGAACATTGTCTTTTGTCCTATTCCGTTGCCGTATTAAACGGACTGGACTTATTTTAGTCCGAGGTTTAGAAATCGGGTTAAACGGACCAAACTAATTAAGTCAGAGGCTTAATTTTAGTCTGACCCTGGAGTTCTAGTAATCAGGTCCAAAATTACCACTGGACTAAACGGATTTAACATGAATGCACGCATTAGCTTGCATAATCCGTCCGTTTAGTCGGATTAAAAAGCAGCGCGCTAAAAGTTAAGTCAGTTTAACCCGGAGGTTTTGCAATGGCATTTTTAAGCGTATTTTTGAAACCGTTTAGTCCGATTAAAGTTAACCCTTTAATCCGGCAACGAAAGGGTCTTAATGTTTCATCTCCAAAACACTCTAGAAACACAAATGTACAATTCAAAGCCACAAAAGACAAAAAAGAAATTATGAACCGGAAAACGCAAAACACGAAAACACAAAAACAAAATTGTAAACTGCAAAAAACATCACCGGCGAAAACACCGAAACGCAAAAGCTGAAAGCATGAAGTGGACAACACAAAAATAAATGACACAAACACAAAATATGAGTCGATAAAGGATAAAAACGAAGCCCAAAAGCGCGAAAACACAAAACACAGAACACGCAGTACAAACTAGGCTTTAACACCGTCAGCTAAGGTATGTACGAAATTTTTTGAAAAAATTTCGGAACCATGTTCAACAGTGCTTTTGCATTGAATATGCATTTCCTGCTACAGGCAGCCCTCCTGATACTTCCAAACAATTTGGTATCACTTGCCGTGTTAATAAATAAAAGATGAAGTGGAATAATAAAATATATGTACATACATTACTTTTGTTTGCAGTGTAAAAGATTTGATGAAATTTCATATACCCAAAAATACATAATTTCTAGTAAGATAAGGACATAAGACTGAAATTGTAGGTATGTACTACATATAAGAAGCTAATTTTTGTTCATAATAGTTGTATTTTGGTTTGAATTATAGCAATTCTGTACGTAAGCCGCAGGATGCCACTTTTATCACATTCTAACAAAACCGTATTTTTCCATCTAAGTCTCATAGAGAGCCCCTTACGTCTATTTCAGAGAAACATCAATTCATTATTATGTATTCAAAATGGGCTCAAGTCATTAAGTTTCCTCCATTTCTTCTGCTATATTAGATTCTTTCTTCGAATATTAATGAAACCGTAACAGCTAAGAAACCCCTATTCTGAGATTTCTAATCAGCTTTTAATGCTGTCCTGTCTTTCGTGCGTAAGATTAGATTTCGGCCCTGGAAAGTACCATTAAAGTCCGTAGGATACATTTCTTTAGCCTTAATATATTTTTGATGCTTCATTTTCTTATCTACATACGCACCCTCAATTTCACATTTTAGTCGTTGTTTTAGCCTCAAAGCATTGAAGAAATTTCTGAATTATTTTATGCTTTCTACGAGTATTAAACTAAATAGATTACGTTTGAATAGTTAATTTTAATATTAATATCGCTTTATAGGAATAGTGACAACGCATAAAATTTGCCAAAAGAACCTTATTTTAAAGCTGATCCTATCATCCAACCTTTTAATACAGTTCAGCTAAGGCCCGGTTCACACACACCTACTTTTTACTTTTGACTTTTTACTTTTGGGCCAAAAGTAAAAATTTCGGTTCATACAGAACGTACTTTTTACTTTTTACTTTTGGCCAAAAGTAAAAGTAGAAACGCGTTCTACTTTTTACTTTTTACTTTTGCAATCTAGCCAATCACAATACTCTGAGAGAAGCTCCGCCTATTGCGCTTCATTTTTATTCGCTAGATTTGCTTTTTGACATACAAGTGCGCCAACGCCAGCCAGTTGAATGCGATCTTCCTTAAGTAAAAAGTAAGCCTGTATGAACACTTTTGCAAAAGTAAAAAGTATAAAGTAAAAAGTAAAAAGTAAAAAGTAAGTCTGTGTGAACCAGGGTTACAGCATGGCTGCAGGTGCACTCAGATATTTTTATTCACGGCGTTCATAAATTTTTATTTGAAATATGTGCACAAAATTAGTAAATATGTTATTTATTGGAAAGGAAATATGAATAACTGAAAACACAGTAATATGGGGTAGCAATGAAATATTGTTTTCGCAGCCGGACAAAACAACATTTTTGCTTGAGCTGTACCAAGAGCACAGTCCCGTGTATCATTCTTGTATAAGTGTCAGGCAGTGACGTACTTGTACTCTTGGTATTATGTACTGTTTGCTGTACATGTGCAGGTTACACATATCAGCTTATATCATACCTGTGCCTTGAAACAACAGTGCAATAACCAACGTCAATAACTAATTGCACGCTGCTAGAT
>JASANF010004139.1:0-43001 GCA_030248245.1 Trissonchulus sp. WLG1_4 | reverse complement strand
CCCCCCCCCCGCCTAGACGGGTCCGCACCCCCCCCCCCCCCCCGCCTTAATGTTTCGATGGTAGCTCACGGTGCGAAAATTAGTGGCTCACTAAGCTAAATTGGTGGCTCACTAAGCAAAAATAGGCGGAAAAGTTGCTCCGCACCACCCCCCCCCCCCCCAGAATTCGCTAGCTGCCCACGTACGATCAAAACACATGTGACGAACTTCCAGACAGGAAAAGCGCGCTTCCAATCCAGCTCTGCGGTTTCTGGATAGATCAAGGGATGAAAAACAGGAACTTCAAAACAGTCTCTGCAAAAGAGACAGGGGTGGATTTCACAAAGGTGCTATTACTAAATCATCGCTTCAAATATATAATTCGCACATATGTAATTTTAATACGAAATATGGCCTGATTTGTCTTTGTTCTCTGAAAATTCAGAAGGGGGTCGTTGTAGCCTGTAGGGCGTTTGTCTTAAGGTGCTGTCGCTGTGCCCCTGAACGGATGTCTGTAGGGCATTTGTCTTAAGGTGCTGTGCCCCAGAACGCATGTAGTCACTTCTGAGGTGGCACGCGTGACGTTCCAGGGCCAAAAAACGGAAATCAGAATCGCACGGCTGGATAAGTATCAGTCAGACGTTATGTCAAAAATTAAAAATCTGGAGGACGTTACGTCAAAAATCACTATCCCCTCGCCATGTTAAACTGTGCACACAGCCCCGGAGATCGACGGCAAACTTTTAAGCCCGTTGTAGGGTTAGAAATTCCAGACTTCGCAGATCTAAAGCCAGGTTCATATATACAGGACAAGGGCAATTTTCGGTCAGCTGATGTGAAGTAGTGACAGAATCGTCATGTTTCGTTTTTTCCAGTCGAACACTCAACTTCAGCTTAACTTTGTCTACGCAAAAATGTGGCTCATTTTGCAAGGTAACTTTGTTGGGATTTCAGTCAAGTACACAACGATAGGGATAAGGATAAGCAAGAATATATAAAAAGGGCTTAAACTGGTCAATAAATTGACACTTTCAACCGCTAGAACATTTTTATGAAACTGCCTGAATTAATTTGTTCAAATAATTTAGCCAACATTGTTTCACTACAAAATGGGAAATACTTATTTTTGACCGAGTCCCAAACAATAACTAAAAATGATAAAAAAATAGTAAAACAGGATAAAAAGAATGTTTACAGGCAAACTAGTGGTTTTTGGAAAGTGATCGGGAATGCTGAGCGTGAAACGCAGTATGGCGCCCTGGTACAGGCCCTGGCGAAGAAACAGCAGACCGCACCACTCTGCAACAATCACAACATCATGCTCACCAGGACTTGAAGGCTGCTCGATTAGATGATCACAGGCCCAGCCAGGACCAAATTTCGGGGGGAAACAAGAAATTAGAAAGTCAGTGATTGGCCGATACCCAAAAGTACCGATAACCGATATATATGTACCGATAATTTCTGATAAAATCCGTACCACGTAAAATATTATACTATTAACCAGGGTTTTTCTTTTCAAAACGGCCAATGCTCAATTTGTGCTCATTTTTAAATTTCGATGCTCATTTTTAAGTTCGAATGCTCAAAAAATGTTAAACGTTTTTTTGCACTGATGCATTGCTAAAATGACAGGTATGTAACCGTTACAAGTCGAAATATTTAGTAAGTAAAGACAACACAAGGTAGAACTGAGAAATTCTGTGGGGCGAGTGTTCAGTGGCGTACCCAGAAAAAATTTCGGAGGGGAATGACTTTTCGATTTTTGGTATTAGATTAAATTGCCCTTTTTGGCAATTTTAACACTTATAAAACGCTTTACAAACGCAAGATTATTAACCCGCAACGCTGCAGGGGTCTGGGGGCGGCAGCCCCCAGAAAAAATTGACGATTTTTTAAATTGTTAGACCGAATGTGGTCAACTAGAGACGTATCAGAAATTTTTTTCGACAGAAATTTTAAAACAAAAGATGGTAAAGTCCATCAGACAGTGTATTATATACACAAGTAAATGTAGCATAATATACTCGTGTACTGTGTAGACATGTAAATGCAGCATAATGTACTCGTGTATACATGCATAGGCTTCGACGAAAGATAACAATAAGGAATAGGAAGCCACAGAGTTGCATGGGTTTGGGGGCGGCAGCCCCCAGAAAAGATTAGAGAAAATTTTGATTTTTGGACCAAATTTGGTCAATTGGAGACGTATCGGAATTTCCGGCGAGCCAAAATCGAAGAGGGGACCCTTGTTGATATTTTCTTATGAGTTATGAGTTGACCAAAAGGGGGGGGTACGCCCTTGATACGTCCTGTATCCAGGTCGTACGTAACCAGAATTTTGAGAAAAAAGAAATCGCACCTAGGGCAATTTTTTTTAAATATAGCAAGTTTGCAAAGGGGCGGCAGCCACCAATAAAACATGCCGAATTTTTAAGAAAACAAACCTTTGAAACATGCAGGAAAAAGCCATTTTTGCTTAAAAATCAGCATTTTTGTGCGCAACTTCGAGCACTGTGAAAATTTTTTTGCTTCGCCGATCCAACAGGGTGATTCCTCACGTGGCTACGCCCTTAGCCTGATATATATACTGACTACTGGATACATAAGCTGAGACAAAAATCTGTGAAAAATAAAGTGATGGTCAAGCACTTCCCTGCTTGGCAACATAAATAGAGAAACAATATCTAATAATCTTATTTGGATCAATCTGGGACATCCCGAAAAAGGTTCCGACCCACCGGAAAAACTAAAGGGGCGGACACTTCGGTAACATGACTCGGGGAAATTTTTCAGAATCTCAATTTTTTTATCGTGGTGACGTCTTTGGGCAATAGCAACAATGCTCATTCGATGCTCATTTTTATTTTTCAATGCTCATTTTTATGTTCCAATGCTCAAATGAGCACAAATTTGAGCAAAAAAAACCGTGCTATTAACTATGGTCCCCATATTATGTGTGTGCCAAGGGCGTACCCAGGGGGGATGTGGGAATTCCCACTGATCCCGATTGGCAATAACCATTTTACTCGGGTTAAACCAATTTCGAGCTGGGCGGCTAAAAATGCGTTAAAAATTAAAAGTTTCAAATAAACCTCAGCAACGAACAAAACTGCAGCGTACGCGTACCATTAGGATTTCTAGCTTTTGGAACCACATAAACTCCGGGAATCCTCCGTTTAATCAACAAGTTGCTGAAACAAAGAACCAATATTTTATAAATATTATACAAACAAAAAACCGCAAGACTTTCATAGTTCTGGCCACCGTCACGTGAAAATACTAAACGGAATGATTCTAGCTGCCCGGGTCTAGCTTGCAAGCCATCTCCCTGGGCAAGAAAACAAGGCCAATCCAGCAAGTCATCCCAGCGCAGTGCTGAGTATGGTAAACAGGGTTCGCTGACGACGTACGGGTATGATTCTCCAGGAATCGCACCCGCTCCTGTACTAGTGTTGGGACGAAAGTTCGGGTTCGGGTTCGGGTACAAGTCAGTTCGGGGACGCAAAAAGTGGTTCGGGTATATACCTCAATTTGCGGACCAAATTACAAAATTTGTATTTTTTCAAATTTCTAAAAACTGATAACGTTTTCAGTATTGTAGAATAAGTTAGCAGGAATCACACAATATATAGTGTAGTAAATTTCGGATAGTAATCAATACAAGTTATATGATCAGATCTCTTATGTAGTTAGCTTCTTTCTTTATTTCTCTGCATAAGTACTCTCTTTTGCATTCTTCTTACATTTCCCCCTCCTTTATGGAAAGGCGGTCGCTTGTTGAGGTTCGAACAATGTTACTTCTTGAATGTTTCTTGACTGACCCATCGGGATAAACGCACGTAGCAGTGGACGGGCCCTGAAATTTTTTCCGACTGAAATTGTACACAAGGGTCCCCCCTTTGGTTTTTAGGGTCCGGCCGGAAAAAATTTCCGATGCGTCTCCAATTGACCAAATTTGGCCTAAAAATCAAAAATTTCCCCAAATTTTTCTCTGGGGGCTGGCGCCCCCAGACCCTTGCAACTTTGTGGCTTAGTGTTTCTTGCCTTTATCTTGTAAGAAATAATGTGCATTTGCATATATGTAGTTGCATTGTGCGCTATGTATTTGCTTAGTATACTGTTTAGTGTATCGTTTTAGCTGTTTTATTGTCACAAAAATGACATTTTTTAGTGATTTTACAGGTTTTAATGTAAAAAAAAGTTGCAAATTTTATAGTTTCTGGAACCTTTCCAGCCATTTTTGTAATTTTTGGTGTTTTGAGCTTCAATTTTACGTTGGATGTTGCTGTGGTCAAAAATTAGCATTGTTTTGACCGAAAAATGCTAAAATTTTGTTTCTTTTGTCGTTTTTTGCGTTAAAATCGCAATGAGGTGCATATTAACACACTTCAAAAAATTGAAAAGTCATCCCCCCCCGAAATTTTTTTCTGGCTACGCCACTGCACTAGTGTACACTGTACACATGCATAGGTTTGGATGAAAGATAATAACAAGGAATAGGAATCCACGAAAGTGCAGGGGTCTGGGGGCGGCAGCCCCCAGAACATAAAAAACGTTGGAGAATTTTTTGACTTGTCGGCCGACTTGGGTCAATTGGAGACGTATCGGAAATTTTTTCTGACAGGAAATTTAAAAGATGCAAACAGCGAACATCACATCAAACAGTATATATACTACACATGTAAGCACCCCTTTTTTTCACTTTTTTGGCTGGTCTCCTTTGGTTTCATGACACCAACAAAAAAATTTTCCGACACGTCCCAGTTGTCCCAAAATTACACTAAAATATCAAAAATTTTCTTTCGAGGGGTTCTCGCCCCCAATTCATCACTACTGTATAAGTGTATGCATATGTAGATGACTTTTATGTTTATCTGCTTGCTATGCTCTGCTATGTCTTACGGAGTCAGTCAATACGCTCCCGCTGCCAGCCTGGGTCTTACGAAATCAGTCACTTCAGTCAGTCGCTTTGCATCATCTGCGTGGCTCACTTACTCAGTTATTGCGCTTCACCCACCCTTGTACCTTGCGTTCTTGTGTGGGTGGGGGGTGCGGGGGGGTGTAGGCGTTGCCCATGCGTGGGTCGGGGCGACGTGCTTAACAGCCAGAGGCCCCACCCAAGGAGAGGCCAGTTTCCCATGAGGACCCACGCGCTTGCTTCTTCATACACGTAGACCAGGTCACCTTCCAGCAGAACTTTTGGTCTTGCTCTGGCCCGATCATGAGTTTGCTTTCTTGCTAGTTGCTCCGACTTTAACTTGTGTCGAACTTCATCCAATATACGCTCATCACGGATGAAGGCTATTTCTCTAAGGCTCTTTCCAGTAGAGTGTGGTGTTGCTAGGTAAGCTGACACCGCTTCCTCCAGGAAATCATCCCATGCCAAAGGGTCTTCTGAAAATTTCTTTGCCACTATGCTAACCAAAGTACGGACAAATCTTTCAGCAACTTCGTTCCCTTGTGGGTGATTTGGAGTCGTCAAAGAATGTTGTATTCCATAGCCACGGCAAAATTTGGCAAACTTTTCTGAAGTGAAACACCTCCCACGATCCGAGAGTCGTCGTTTGGGACTCCCTGCAACCATTATATATTACGGACTCTGACGCAGTATCATCCAAAATGTAGACTTGACCAAACTTGGAGAAGTGATCTATACCAATACACCAATACATATTTGTTTCCTTTTCGGTTTCGTGGAAGAAACGTTATGTCGATTACTACCAGCTCTCCAGGCTCGTCGACCCAAATAGGCTGAAGTTCAGGCACAGCTTTTTGCCCAGCACAACGCTTCCTGCATATCTGGCAAGACGAGACCGACATCCCTGACCAAAAATACTTTTCTTTGAGCACATCAAACACCGTTTTCCACCAGAAATGGCCACCCAAAGGGCCCCCATGCGTATCTTTGACAAGTTGTTGTCGCAGCACTTGAGGCACGTACAGACGGAGAGATGAATCTTTTTCCTCTAAATACCAAAAGGAACCAATTTGAATGAGACCCATTCCTCGAAGGTCATTCTCGGTAAATTCTTCCGCCAAAGCCACGACCAATTCACTTTCGTTCCACTCGTGACGGGTCAAGACTCGCACGGAACGCAGTCGAAAAAGTGCATCGGCCAGCTGATTTGTTTTTCCAGACTTGTGAAGAACTTGGACATCCAAAGGTCTGATCGTTTCAACCCTTCTTGCTATCCTCGCATTCGGGGGGTCATCCATCCACGACTTCATGATAGCCGTCAAAGGGCGATGGTCTGTCCACACAACTATCGGTTTCCTTGAAATCGTCAGCATGGTGCTGAACACTCGCAGTGCTCAGACCACCGCAAGCGCTTCTTTCTCCACAGTTGAGTAATTTCTTTCGGCACGGTTAAGAGATTTGGACTGGAGTGACACCAGACGCGTTGAGTCGCCTGATTTCTGATAAAGGGCAGCTCCAAGCGCATACCCACCTGCATCCGTCTCCAGAATAAATTGACTTTCTGGATCATTCTCCACCTGGTGCTGAGCCACAGCGCCAGCCGAGGACGTTTTTAGAGACTCAAACGCCTGTTGTTCCTTCTCAATCCAAGCATAAGCCACACCTATTCTTGTTAGTCGGTTGAGAGGTTCTCATATGGCTGAGTAATTGCGTATAAATCTGCGGCAGTATCCCATGGCCCCCAGGAAAACACGAAGCTGAGCCAAATCCTGAGGAGGTTTCCGGGCCAACAGCTTCTCCACACGTTGCGGGGATGGGAAAATGACGCCGTTTTCCAACACCATGCCTAAGAAAGGCACCTTTTTTGCTGCAAAAACGCACTTACTCACCTTTATCCCCAAATGACTCTCCCGTAACCTAGACAAAACTTGGCGCAGATGCTGTAGATGATCTTCAAACGTTTGGCTAGCAACTATTATATCGTCGATATAGACGCCAGCAAACGGAAGTCCTTCCAGCACCGATGAGGTGTATCGCTGGAACGTCGCTTTAGCGTTGGTAAGACCGAACGGCATCACCAGGAATTCATACAGGCATGATTTGGTCGTAAAAGCGGTTTTTGGGATGGCTTCTTCTTCCAACGGAATTTGCCAATACCCAGACATGCAGTAAGCGCGGCATCGGGAATGCATCCTTCACGGTTAGTCCATTGACCTTGCGGTAGTCAATACAAAACCTGGTTGTTCCGTTTTTTTTGACCACTTAAACTACCGGACTTGCACAAAGTGACTTGGACTTTCTGATCACTCCCTCCTGCCCTGAGTAAGGGCATAGTTAAGATGCAGCACAGAAGTATATTTAAAAAAACAAACAAACAAGATCTATTGAAAAAATTTTTCTATAGGCCCTTTTTGCCAACGGGGGGACACACCCAAAGGGGGGGTCCGGAGTCCGTGCTCCCCCCTCCTGTATTTGCCACTGGTCAGGGACGTTTTCTCAATTTTTTTTCTGATTCCAGCAATTTTCCCGTTTTAAACGCACTTAAATTGAATGATAATAATGTTCACAACTTTTTTGGAATCAAAACAAAGGCAGTATGGCCCCATTCCCATCAAAAAACTGGCAACTACTCCAGAATCGGTCAATTTTTGATGATAATCAAACTTGATCAATATTAAGGCTTGGGCTTAGGCTGAGGAATGAGGCTCGGTATTAGGCTTAGACTCAAAAATTGTGCAATTGAGAATATGCGACTTAGAAATATGCAATTTCTGCAGTAGAATATGCGACTGCTCTACACAGTTTTAGTTTCGGTTGCACTTCACACAGTTCAAAAGAGAAAAGAAACATTCTCTTTAGACTTTTTTTGAGTAAAGCTTAAGCCAAGCAACAATTTCATATTCACACCTTTTTCAATTAATAATTTCTCGCCTGATCTGTCATTATATTAGCAAAAAAAAGTTATTGTCGAATAAGCTCAATTATGCCCTACTCTACAAACATGGAGACATAACGAACGGTTGTGCTACTGTGCATAAGCAATGGCAAGGCGCCTCGTTACAAGTTCAGGCTAGGAGGTTTTTCTGTGAATATATTTGTCGCTACTGGCCGTTGTGGCCACCGACCGTGCCTCTGAATTTCGTGCGTGGCGTCCCGTGTCGAACGCCCAGGTGGCTCCACCGGAACGCAGGATGTGCAGGGCGTAGCTACTCGGGTTTTCCACCCCAGCTTCGGCTAGAGCCGATCAAAACTCGTCCAGCATGGCTGTGTATGAAACACGAGAGCCGTTCGCTGGGGCCACTACCGAGCCTTTAAGGTGGATCCCAGTGAAGAGTGAGAAGTTAGAACTGGCTGATCGACATGGGCTTGGAGGTAAAGCCGCAGAATTCTATGCGGGCAACGAGCGCCGTGCAATTGTGCAATGGTGACCTTGGCTTATGTGACCCTGCCGTGTTGGTTTGTCTTTTCTCGACCGGAGATTGGGGCTGAGGCAAACGTCTGAGTGGCGGAGGCTAACTATTTCTGAAAAGCGCAGAAAACCATAAAAGCCGAACTGTAGAACAACCAGCAATCGTAAGTTTTTAAAAAACTGGTCGTTTAGGCAGATGTCAGTAGTAGAAGCCAACGTCTGTTCACTATGTTTTCGACTGGAAGGAACTGTAGAAAACCTGCTTGGCAGCGTCCGAAATGTTTTGGCAAAGTTCTTTGTTTGCCTGGCTTTTAGGGGTTTTCCGGTTGTACGGTGAGCATACGCTAATGATCTATAAACTTGGTCAATTTTTACGTAACTGCCTGCTTTCTGAACAATTTTGATTAAGTAACGAGCAATTATGAACTCATTGGATGGCAGTGGGTTAGTCGGAACTTGCTTGCAGCAGTCTAAAAACCGTGAAAACCCTCCAGCATACGCTTTGACAGTGTTCGGTGCCCTCGCAGTCCTCAAATAGTCAGGCAGCTGCGTGAAAAGCTGATAAAATTCCAAATTTTGATGAGTGCTTGGCCACTTGTGCTTGCTGAGTATGTTTTAAATCATGAAGAAGCATAAAAACAACTAGTTTGGCGGGTCGTTTGCCGTAGAGTAATTGTATTGGCCGTACACATTGAACTGCACTGTAATCTGTATGCAAATGAAATTGCATAATATTCGAATGAATTTGCATTATATACAAATTATGTATGTACATGTATACAGTGGGATTTTGTTCTCTGAGCCGGGCATAACATTACTTATTCTTCAGAAGCACAAATTCAGAGTATTATTGTGACAATAAAATGTTACGTCGCTCTCCTTCGCGCAAGGCTACATTATGAGCATAAACATAATAAATTGCAAAATTACAAAGCCAAGCCTAAGCCTCAGCCTGAGTATAAACTGAGCTTGATACTTTGTAACTCTGGGACTAAGCCTAAGCCAAAGCCTAAATCCAAACTTGAGCCTAAATCTGAGTATTTTTTAAAGTAGGCATGGGCACGTTTACAAAAATCTGTAAACGTTTAAACGCGTTTTCCGGTTGTAAACGTTTTTTGACCGTTTAAACGTAAACGCGTTTAAACGTTTAAACGTTTAAACGTTTAAACGGTTAAACGTTTAAACGTTTAAACGTTTAAACGTTTAAACGGTTAAACGTTTAAACGTTTAAACGTTTAAACGTTTAACCGCGTTTAAGGGGGTAGTGTCGCGAAAGCAGTCGATTTTGTGTAACTGTAAAACATTTATAGAAAAAGATAAGACATCGTTCTTTATATATTTTGAAAATATATGTCGAGGCAAGTATTGTCGCCAAGTTTCATCAAAATTGATGCAGTATACTGTTTGCAGTGAGGTCGCAAATTCGGAAAAATGACGTTTTAAAAACCTATTCACATTCGATTTTTTCGTCACAATTATCAACTTATTTGTTTAGTTTGTTTACATAGACTGAAAGGACATTTGTTGTAGTTTATGCACCCAAAATTTAGTGCAAACTGCTTGAGTGGTTGCGGAGTAATACCTGTTTGAACTGTGAAACTGTGCGTAAACAGTGAAGTACTCACAGCAATAATGATAAATTGTGAAAAATTTAGACGCTTAATTTAAAGTCAAAAGAAAAACGAACCTTCATTTTTCATTTTTCTTATTTGCGGCAAAAAACCGTGCGTCGACACGTTATGTGTGCTTCACAAGCTGGCCAATCTGATATCTGGCTGAATTAGTTGAATTATCATGTCCTTATTGTGTAATGTCGGGCTTACAATCGGTGATTGGTTCAAGATATTGGTAGATATTGGTAGTCTACTGTCTGGCAGTACTTATTTAACACAGTATAGAATTGGACTAGTTTCGCAGTGAACGTACAAGTTCAAAGCAAAAAGATCTCTTTTTGCAACCTATGAGCAAAACTGCTTTCGCGACACTACTCCCTTAAACGTTTAAGGTGGTAGTTGCGTTTTCGAGGTTTTTGTGATTTCTATGTAAACTTTGCGCCACCAGTACTCAAGTTATAAGTGATGCCTGAGCATAAATTTTTGGGACAGTACTGTAAAGGTCAAAATCCCCAGGCATGTCTCTCACTTTTTCGAAATTTCACCTGTGGACATTTTTAGAGGGTTTTAATTACAAGAAAATATCTTAAATTTTCGGTGCGTTTGCTTATCAGCTATTTTCTCAGTAAATTGACTAGTTATTAAAAAAGTGGGGGACATGCCTGGGGATTTTAAACATGTCAAATACCTTACCAACTTTCAGCCCCAACAGGTAATCGTATGATTCAGAGCTGTGGCGCAAACTTTTTGTAAAAAATTGTAATATTTTGGAAAGGACCTTTCTTTAGTCGCTTATACTGAAAACAAAATTACAGGTTAACTTTCAATGCATGGCATACATTTAGACAAGATATTGTGCTACCTAATGCAAAAGACCGCTTGTGATTTGAATTTGTAAACGCTGAGCTATAGCTTTTTAAAAAAACACCTAAAAACGCAATTACCCCCTTAAACGTTTAAACGGTTACACAAGTGAGCGTTTAAACAGGTTTAAACGTTTAAACGGTTAAACAGGTGAGCGTTTAAACGTTTAAACGATTAAACAAGTAAGCGTTTAAACGTTTAGACGGTTGAACAAGTAAGCTTAAACGTTTAAACAGTTGAACAAATAAGCGTTTAAACGCGTATGAAACGTTTAAACGATTATACATGTAAGAGTTCAAGGTGGTAGTTTCGTGTATGCAGCTTTTTTTGATGACCTGTTACTCGGCTGTTTTAGAATCTATTTATAAGCTTTTTTTGCGTTTCACAGATCAATAATTGTATCGTAAGCACATGCACTTGTTTTGTTAACAATTTTGACAATTTGTCCAAAATACGCTGTGACATCTCAAATTCTGCATTTCTTCAAGTTTTTGCGTTATGTTTTATTTTGGAAAAAATATGACTTGATGAAGTTGAATTCCAAGTTAGTCTAAATTCACTAGTAGGTGTCTTAATACATGCATAGCTTCATTTAGATAAGTTGGCACGTTGCTTCAGTACGGTAAATTTAAGCCTCAAAATATAACTTTTTTGAATTTCGTAAAAATTTATGACTTGAGAAAACAAAAACTGTTATGACTATCAATTTCTTCATTTTGGTTAAATATTATGAATATAGACTGCACACATAATCAGAAAATTGACACTTTCTAGTAAATAACGTATCTTTTAGTATAATGAACTCTTATGCGTTGCCATGTCAACCATGGCAATAAATTCCATCACCATAGTCTAGAGAGACCTACTGACTTCCAGTATGACCGCTATTACATTCAAACGACAATGCGGAAACTACGTAAAACGAATATAAAACATCACGTCATGTCACGTATTTTCGAGCGTTTTTTGTCAACAATGGGGGTGATACACTTCAGAGCTCATAACCCTGGTTATAAAACTGTTCGTAATATGAGTTTTGGCACAACACTGTAACACAAATTTATCTAATTTTGTTCCAAGTTTGGAAGATATAAGCTGCTTAAATTTTACTTGACATCATTTTAAAGTGAAAATCGGAGTTATATTCAGAAAGTGTCAATTTTTTGAAAACAGTTGCAGTTAAATATGCATTTTAAGGTTCCATAGTTATCTTATATATAATATTTAGGTTCCTTTTTTTATTTAATGAAAAACAATACTGTTTTTTAGAAACTGTTGTTTAAAAATCACTATATTTTGTAAAAATAGTAAAAAACTGTCAGAAACACTACTTTTTTTGTTATAACTATAGTATAACTGAATATGAAGAGCCTATAATTTGCCCATATGTTGGCTTAAAAGTGTTACATACGTGTGCCAAATTTCATAAAGTTAGCTGTTGGTTCGAGCGAATCGCGCCAGGAACTGCATATACGAAACTACCACCCTAAACGTTCAAACGTTTAAACGTTTAACCGTGTTTAAACGTTTAAACGTTTAAACGTTTAAACGCGTTTAAACGTACTAAACGTTAAACGGTTCAAAAACCGCGTTTTTTGAACCCGTAAACGTTTAAATGATTCCAAACCGTTTAAACGTGCCAATGCCTATTTTAAACCACACACGCCCACTCACATGCCTTGCGAGAAGGAGAGTTTCATTAAAATGTTGGAAGCACCAATTCGTGGGGTTGTCGCTGTCACCTTTCCAAAATCGGAAGCTGACAGCCCCACTACACAGGAAAACCATCACTCTTAATTTGGTCTTAAGTTTTAACATTCAAGGTGGCGGTTCGAGAATCTGTTTTTTTGGAGAATTATTTTTTCTGGAGCAAAATCGACCTACCTATGATTCTTGAAGAAAAGTTGTTCAGAAGGTGTTCAGGAGTCCATTGATGTGTATAACTCAAAATGGACACCTTTGAAAAATATCGATAATCTGAAGTCTGCGTTTTTGTGAATATTTTTCTAATGCGTATAAACCAGAAAAAATTTCGAAAAAAATTCAAGTAAAACCAAATTGCTTTCCTTTTTGAAAAACAGAAAGTTGAAGCAAGCGTATGTCAAATCACGCCATTCAGCCAGAAAATAGGAACACGCAACAAGCCAAGCAACATTTCAATAAAGATAGCAAGGTTTTTTGCCAAAGGACACAATCCAATCCATTTCAAATAGCAAGTTTTGAGTTGAGACATGAAAGTTTGACACAATATATAATAATATTCAACTGCCGAATTTAAAGTTTTTCAAGAAATGGACTTGAGTCGAAATACTTATTAAAGTTGCATGAAAAGTTAAAAACCGTCATTGTGGGCTAAAAGAATAGCTATACACATATGTTAGTGTGTGACGATGTATTTTTTGGCGTTTCTTCTGCCGTCATGTAAGTCTTTTGTTCACTGGGTCAAACATTTTTGTGATGTTTAGTATCACTGCGTCCATGCTGTTTATCTGAAATGTATGTCAAACTCTCACAGGATTGAATAGTTTTTGTTTCTAACTGTGACCCATATAATTGTATATAACCGAGAAAAACAAGACTATGTTACTAGTTTCTATTTTTACAACGACTCCTGTTTTTTCTCCAGTTCGACTTCCAGTTACTACCAATATACATATGTTATTTTTACTATACCGCTTGACAATAAACCAAGTTGTGATCAAGAAAGCTATCACTAAACACCAACAGTCATAACTCAAAATTTTAAACGAAATTCACAAAACAAACGATTTAGCGTCCTAGACGTTTGAAAACCTTTCAAACGAGCTATAGATTGTCCAAATTAATAGTTTGAATTGAGTTATGTGTGCCCTGTGAATAGGGTTTTCGCAAGACACGTGGCAGACACAAAAAATGAATTGAAAAAAATCCTTTTGCGAGAATGCTTAACTTGATACCGCTCATCTTGCTAAATTCCAATATAACCGCTTAAGTAAGAATTTACAATTTCTGAAGTACGTGCAAATTCTCGGAGCGCCACCTTAAGGTGGTAGTTACGGTTTCGCAGCTTTTTTCATTGTTATATTTTGTAGCAATTACAAAATTAATTTACAAGTGGTCTTTTGCATATTATAAACCCACATATTTTTTACAAAATTGCAGTTTTGGAAATGTCGATAACACTCATATGTGCACACCAACTATTTTGGTGAAACTTATCAGCTCAATTTTAGGCAATTTTTCATGTATTTTGTTACCTCTTTACTGTAGTGAAAAATATCCGCATACGATCAATTAATTTATACAAATGTCACATTTATGTGTTATAAAAGTGGTAGTATGCTGAACTAAGCGTAGTAATTAATCATATTGTTTCTGTGACCAAAAGTTTGCCCCAAATTTTACTAAAAATTCAAGAAAAGTGGTTTTCATGACTTTAGTGGGCTCTAACTAAAAAATTATTCGACCTTTTCACTCAATTCCAAAAATGGTATCGGGTAAATTTATTTGGCATTTGTGAAGTTTGCTTTCTTTGCGTTCCCATAAACCATTCAGGATATTCGTTACTTCAACTAAAGTCACTCATTGTGCTCAGAAATGACGGATTTTTTTAAAATTTTAAACTTAGTTAACTAGGGCTTCATTGGGCCATTTAATAATACACTAAGCACAGTTTGTCCTTAACCGCTGAAAAAATGGCGGATAAAAGCGTAATAATTTGCATTTCAACAGTTCGACGAAAATTTTTAAAATTTTGCAATTTTTAAGGGGTTTATTAAATCTGCCAAGGCTCTGAGCTGCTATAACATACACCTACTAAATTTTCCAAATGGAATAGATACATAAGGGACTATATACTTGTAAATTATGGTGTCAAATGGTTATTTGTAAACTGCGAAATTGGCATGATAATTTAGAATTAGTGTTGAAAACTTCAAAACTACCGATTGCCTAGAACGACTTTTAAATGTCATATTTTAGCTAAAAATATTCTTAAAATAAAACGGGTTAGATCTTTTTTGAATGGCGTTTTTGAGTAGCGTAGGAGCGACAAAAATTTACATACAATTTTCCAAGTTCCTAAGCTCAAATAATGTTGTCCACTGTTCCAATGCCTGTTTTAAGTTTGATTATGTTCGATCAAATATTTTTGAATTATTGCAAAACCTTCAAAAACGTTACTACCACCTAAAGGAGGCGCTCCGGGAATCAAGGTTTAGGGCCGTAACTGTTACAAACTGACAAATTCGGACTTGTGTCAAGAAGCAAACTTGCTCAAAATGATGTAGGCTTTCGTTTGATACCAATATCAATATTTTTGGAATCATGCTTAATTTTGTATTTTTTGCTGGAAAACTGCTGAATTTGTAAACACTGAGCAAAAATTTAATGAAAATTTATCAATCCACATCATAAGACCCACAATTGCGGTCGAAAAAAGGTTGAAACGACAATTTTAATTTTTACGTCCATTTTTGCTCGAAAACCGGCTTTTACCAAAAACTGTGTTCAATTTGTTACAATTTCACAATTATCTGAAAAGCTGTGTAATACTGCTCATCTACCAAAAGATTTTTCACTTGTGTCTAGCGTCCTCGAAATTGTGCTAAATTTCAGTGCAATTCTGAGATGAAACCGGGTCAGCGGGTCAGTTCGGATCCATATTTGGACCGGGTCACCGGGTCAGGTACCTTGACCCGGTTTTATTGCAATGCAAAATTTTAGCTTCTTTGGAATAGTTTGTGGAACTAACTGAGTTAAAACCAGAGATTCATTTTTTAGTAGAGTGAATGCGACATCAAAAGTTATGTAACTTCAACTTACTAATTGGATTCGGCGCTGTATCTTTTAACTTTTAAAGCATAATAAAAAGTGAAGCCGCTAGCTCAAGCGGTAAAGCGTCCGGCTGATGAGCGAAAGTTTGGCGGTACAAGTCTACGCTGATAGCAGATCTTTTGGTTACCGTGTGCACCCGAACTCGGACACAACTAGACTCCTAACTTTTGTATGCAATCGAGGTATTCCAGCACTATGCAACACAGAAAATTGGACCTGCCCGAAATAGCGTGTAGAATTGAGAAAATTATTATAATACTACGCGACGCCTATGGGGTACGGATGTTTTCAGTTAACTGCTAACTGATTCATTTTCAGTTAAAGTTAAGCAGTTACAGTTAACTGATAATAACTGATAACTTAACTGCTTTTACTTTGAAAAGCAGTTAAAAACTGATAACTTAACTGCACAATTCTCAGAAGCAGTTAACTTAACTGTAACTTAACTGCTCCAGTTGTAAAAAACTGATTGAAATCAGTTAACTGATTTTATTTTCAGTTATATGCAATAACTGAAAATTAATTTCAGTTATGCGTCGAAACTGCTTTTCATTTTCAGTTTTTACGCATAACTGAAAATCAAGTATTCAGTTCAGTTGTGAGAACATTTGAAAAATCAATATATGTATTTACGTGCGTGCTTGTTCATTCCCGTAAACGCATGTTCAAATAAATGTTCGTGCACTTTTTTATGCGGCCCCCTCAGGGGCCGCGTATATACTATATTCAGATTTTCAAACTCCTCTGGTAGGTCGATTTTTCTACGTTAAATTACACTGGTTAGGTAGGTAGGTCGCTCTCACTGTGCAAATGCGATTTCGCAAGATCGAAGCTTTGCGAAATCAAAACAGTGAGCCCGGGGTGATTCGAACCACCGCCGTTCTGATTTGTATCAGATGCTCAGTAGATACAAGACGATCTACTATCTGAGCCAACCGGGCTTAAAATGATTTATTTCAAAAGTCTTGTTAGGGTAAATCGGGGTAATATGGGCAGAAAAATGCCCCCTTTTGACCGTAATACCCGAACCGCTATACAACTTTTCACTGGTAGTAAGCAGAAACTTCATTTTTGCAGCATTAATGGTAACCGCTGAAACCAGCATAAATGTCAAATATAAAGTTGATAACTTCAGCAAATCAATAGTTACTGTCCGTCAAACATTTTCCGGTAATACGGTCAATTTAGGGTTGTACGGTCACCTGCATCGGGTATTATGGTCACAAATCGGGTAATGTGGTCACGTCTATTTTTGCTAAAAACTAGGTAGAAACAAGCAATAATCACTGCTGATCATTAGTAAAATGACAGAATTAGAATGAATCAATTAGACTCAATTAGAACATACGGACGCGCAAAACGTTAAGATGGGTGCAGTCAAAAAGTAGTAGTTTTGACGATTTTTTAATGACAATAACCAATTACTGAAAGTTTCTTGACTTCAATTTTGCAATTTTTGAAAATGTCGAGAGTATCAATGATCAAGTCCAAGTGTTAAAATACACTCTGTAAGGAATTAGAACTTGCCCATGATCAAAAATCTTGCGCATGCCAGGACCTTGCACCTTTCATGAGAGCCCTCTGCTTCCCATTGCAATTTTTTGGGTAGAGATCTATAAATCTAGGTACTCCCAAGTCCTAACACAACTAGGTACAGTCTATGTATGATAATAATACTCTAAACCCTAAGGGCCTTTTCATAAATTAATATCAACTTGATTAGATATACTAGATTAACTTTATAACTCAACATATGTAGGAGTACCTACCTAACTTAATTTTCCAATATTTTGCTAGTAAATGCAGATACAGCGTTTTAGTATGTTTTAGTATTTAGTACAGCGTTTCAAAATGTAATACTTAGTGGTTCTACAACGTTTTATAAACTTTTCTCAATCCGGTATTAAGTTATTGAAGTTAATCTAGTCAATCTAATCCAGTTAATATAATTTATGCATTAGACATTAAAATTAATATGCTAAATTGATTCATCAGCAGCTCAGCATTGGTCAGTTGACATCCAATTTATATTGTTATTAATGGAATTAATAAAAAACATCAAAGAGAGGGTAATGCGCCTAAGTATGGTCACATCAAGCAGCAGAAGACAGGGTCGTTGCATCGGTTATGGTCACTCTTTGATCTGAGTTGCCGAGTCGTCTGATCCAAGCTGCCATAGTGCAAGTCCAATCTTGGATTTGTTCCAACTTCCATCTTACCTAGCCACAAAAGACACTCGGAGATTTGGAGCTAGAATTTTAGCATATACCAGTATCATTGCTGGATTGCTAACTTGACTGTTTGACACGTAACATTTAGCACTTTTAACACGTTTTAGGTAACTGCAGAAAACGTAAATTCAATCGATTGAGACGGGTTGGTGGGAGGGAACTCTGCATAAGACCTCCATATAAACTCTTCTATGATTGATGTCTCTTAAGGTGGCTCTGCGAATAACTTTTAAAACTTTCATCGTGAACAGCACACAATCGGATTCACTTAAATCTGAGCTGGAGCCAAGCTCCAGTTGAATCGATTTGGATAAATCCCAGCTAAATCGCAGGTAAACCACAGCTAATTTTTATTGGTGCAGCGGACTCAAACCGATTTTGAGAATTTAAACCCGAGTTAAGTTTATAGTGAATGAAGCTTAGTATCTATATGTATATTGTATATCATACCATCACTTTCGCTTAAAAACATGGAAGGCTGCTACAAAGCTCGGTTTTTTGGCCAGGTGCAGGTAGAGTTATGCCTGGGCCCATAGCGGGCCCTGGCTGGGCTGGCCCGCGTTTTCACGAATACGATCGGCCCAGGCGGTCCGAAAGGCGCTGTGGCGTTCGGAAAATTGGCTAGAACTGGCTAAATTGGCTATAAATTGGCTAGAATTGGCTAGTGGCAGAACTCTAGATTCAGGGTCCTGCTGCTGTGTTTTGATTATTATGACGGACTGAAAATTTTCTTTTCGCTCAGTGTGCATTAATTTTGAAACAACGTAACGCACTGAAGCTTTGCCCAAATTATCTGCAGCTCACACTCAAGGAATTATATTGCCTAAATTTAAACTTAAATTTATTATTTATTTTTATTCAAAACAATCAAGTCAGTTATTCGGAGCTGCACAATTAAGAGGACAAAAGGTCGAAACATACAGGCAACCGGGACAGACATGCGGCACCCGTTTCTTCTGTTTTTTTGATTCATAGTTTCCAGAGCAATCGGACAAACGAAAACGGTGCTTTTAAATTCGGATGAAATGAGTAAAGGACAAAAAGCTGAGGGACAGACGAACGTACAGAAACAGCATAGTGAATAGAACATACGTTCTCACTTTGTGCAACCGTTTGTTTATGGGTGTACCTATGTACCCGACAATTTCCATGACCATGTATGTAGGTATGAATCAATTTAAAACGTTTCTGACGGTTTGGGCATTGGCGTGACCAGCCACAGGGCCCGGCCCAGAAAACTTACTAATGGCAGAACTCTACACCCGGCCCGTTTGCTTCAAAAATGGGCCGGTATTTCCGAGCATAGGCTCCGCTCTCTCGATTACTAATGGGACCTGCGACGCTGCAACTCTAAAGTTTAAGAGTTTATACTTGCTCTATGGATTGTGCACGTGTCACGTAACTACTAATGTACTTTTATAAAATATAGGTTACATTCAGGTATTTAAAGTGAAGCGTTTCGAAACCTTAAATTCTGGCACCTTAAATTCTGGTTTGATAGTGAGTTTTCTAAAAAATGTCACATATATATGTATTATTATGTACCTAACTTAACAACACAAATTTTCCTAAAGGTTTTGTTAAATTAGAATGAAATTTTGATAGTTTTTACTCAAAAAAGGCATGAAACCATACAACCCGACAGTGTCCATATTACCCGACAAAGCTGACCATATTACCCAAAAAATGACCATACAGCCCAACTTTTTTAACTTCTTAATAACTCAAAGTTAATTTAATTTTACATTGAGAAATTCATCTTACATATAGTCCAATAAGTGAAGTTTCTAACAATACAAAAA
This sequence comes from Trissonchulus sp. WLG1_4, assembly GCA_030248245.1. NCBI lineage: Eukaryota > Metazoa > Nematoda > Enoplea > Enoplida > Ironidae > Trissonchulus > Trissonchulus sp. WLG1_4. Next base: position 23,367 of record JASANF010004139.1, on the reverse strand, counting down.
TTATAGCAGTACCGTCAATATGACGAAGTATTCAGCCTGTCAAACCTTACGGTTTCGGCCGACGCAAGATTTTGCTGCAGAGAACTCTAACTTAATTTACGCGTTTTACTCTCAAATTGTTATTCTTGTGCACACTAATACAAAATTTTGCCAATCACATCTATGATAATTCAGGTATTTTTTTACAAAAAGTCAGCATTATCTGTGCATCGGTTTCCAGTATTCAGGTCATCAAAGTTAAGAGTGACCGTATTACCCCAAGTGACCGTATTACCCCGATTTACCCTATTACAGAACTCCAAAATTAATTACGGAAAGCTTTTGTACTTATTTTTTATCATAACTCTATAATAATAACGATTATTTCAAAATACAATTAAATATTGTTTTACCTACAGTTAATAGGCTGATCATTTTGTAAAGTAACTAATATTAAATCATGTCATGCCTAATTTCTAACTTCCAACAGTGCGGCTCGTTAGTCTAGTGGATTTATTCTCGCTCAGGGTGCGATAGAGCCAGGGTTCGATCCCCGGACGAGCACGATTTTTACTTTTTTCCATAATCAAACTCTTACCTCTGCTTGAAGTAGTATTAAAGTTTAATTGTAAAAAAATAAATTACTAAAATAGTCTTACTCACAACCCAGCTGTCAATCTCTTAACGACGGTAAAATAAAGTTCCTTTTGTTAAAAAATAGGGCAGGCGCTCAATTTTTCCTGTGAAAAATTGACACTCCAGGGTCATAAAATAGTAATTTTTTACTCAATACTCAGTAGACGAGTTTGCTAATTTTGATAAGTAGTTACAGTTCATGAGTAATCAAGTAAAGTTTTGGAGCAAATCAGCAGTACATGTGTACAAAAAGCAGGATTTAAAAATCAGTTTATCCACAAATAATGGCCGCGTTTTATATTTCCTCCGGAATATTGACACCCAGTACTCACAAAGTAACTGCTCTCATTCAGCAGAAGAGCTTGTTCGCGTTTTCTTAATGTGTTACTTTTTATAGCCGCAATCAGTCATCCACGCAAAGTTATGCAGGTGGTCGAGTGGTAAAACGCGCTATGTAGCTAATCATTAGTTCGAGGGTTTGACCTCATGTTATTGTTTCTTTTTAATTTAAAACTTTACTCTACTTGTGTCTGAAAACTGGTTTTTAAGTGGACCATTTCCTTCTGAATCGCAAGATGCTACGGCAAATATTGCGGCTTTTTTCACAAACAGTTACGAGAATTTAGGAATTGTGTGCCGGAAATAAATTAAGCAACAGGTATTATTGCTTTCTATGCACTACAATGCACACTGAATGCGAAGCTGAAATATAATTAGATGGTGAAACATAGCTACATACCTACCAAATTTTTGCTCAACAAAGGAAGCTTGACCCCTTTTGGGGCCCGCTTGTTTAGATTATTATTTTTGCGATCATACATACTTTCCAGAGTATACTTACGTTATTTATAGTTACTACCTACCTAGTACCTAGTACCTCTTGTCACTTTTTACGGAAGTTTAAAGTTTTTCTAGTGAAATATATTTTTGATCCCATATTGACAAAAGGTTTTGGTTTTGAGCAGACTCAAGCGGTACTAATTAATTAGTTAATATTTAATTAGCAAATAATTAAGTAGTTATTAAGTGGAAACTACTGTAAGAAAACTAGTCACAATCACAAATATCAGAATTAGCGGAAAAAGAAACCAGCAATTTTCAAGAATAGAGTCATAGTAAGAATAGTCCATACAGTAGAACGATGGCTAGAGATGGAAAAAAAGACTCCGATTTAGGCTTGAAAATTGCCAGTTTGCAGTTCTCAGTCTGAAAGAGTGTAGTACCCCTTGTATGGGAATGCCACCGGAGTGAGCATAGCGATGGTCCAGTTAGCATTTCTAGCTATTTGTAAAAAGGGGTATGAAAAAGTGGAAATTTTTGTAATTCTACCCATGTACATTTACTTCGTGACACAAGATTTGCAAAAAGTCAGACAAATAATGTCAATGGTTCTTCGGTCTCCGCCCACAGCCTTGATAACGTTTTCCGCAGAGGGTGATGTCACTCGTATAGCTAGAGCGTATGGCATGGATACCACAACATCGGTGGTCGTTTTTGGGCAAGTATGGAACTATATCGGTTACAACTTCGCACCACAAAAGAACCTACAACCGATACCGGGTAAACCCGGGTAGCCATGGCGGAATTGCCGAGAAAACAAAAGCAAAGAATGGTTTCTGCCATTTGCGAAAAGTGCCTATCCAATATTTAATCAATACACGGCAAAGTTAGGGAAATCTTTTATCAGATTTGTGCATAAAGATTTGCAATTTTTCCTGCTGAGCAGGCCTAGTATTATCTGAAGGCATTAGAAGGATATAGACTGCATGATGTAGCAGAACAGTTAGCATGTGCAACGTCACATACACAAATGAAATTAATGGCATCTTCACTGTTAGCCAGTAATAATGTGAGAGCTACACTATGGTGCAAAGCAATGGCTTTTCGAACTATGTATGCAATCTGTTTGGCACGTGCACATCAGTTAGTGGAAGTCAAAGTTTTCTTGCAGAACTCAAGTATAGACGTACTTGTTAGTGCAGATAGAAATGACAAACGCTGGAGCGAAGGAATCGCCCGAGACAGTCCAGTGTTTGATTTTATCAGCACATTCCCAGGAACAAATTGGTTAGGTAAGTGCTGGATGATAGTGCGAGATATCTTGTTCCCAAAAAGGTTGAGCAACGAAGACCGAAAATACCTGAGTAGAGAGTACAAGAAGCGTTCGAAGATCGAACCGTCACAACCCAAGTACTAATATGACAACTAGGTGAGATTCGGACAGGGCTTATGGGTTGTTTGCTCTAGTCGCTGCTTATATCCGTTGTCCGGCAAGTAGGTCGGCGGGTAACGTAACTAACCGGGATAGTCATCGATTACGTTTTGCCTCGTTCGGTTAAGGAACCCGCTGTACTGTTAGTGATACTCGGTGTTTGAATTGGTGATCAATGTAATCTAATTGTGATTATTAGTCTGCCGAAATCGGGATGGAAATCGGATGCGTTTAGACCTAGTTGAGGCAGAATAAGTGTTAGTGTTTATGTCTACTAACAAACTACTAACTAACTAACAGATTATATACTAGAGCTGAGATGGAAACTGTTAGCGGTTAGACTCGGTGAAGGTATTTCAACAAAACTAGTTAGAGACTAAGATCGAACTTGACTCACGGCTGGCCAGAACCGGGATGGATACCGATAGCGGTCAGACCTAGTGAGCAGTCGAAATAAAAACCCAAAACTATGACTAGTGACAACCTCGAAATGACTCACTGAAGCTTGGATGGGTAACGATAGCGTTTTGGCCCTAGCTGAAGTATATAAATGAAAGAATCATAGTCGAACTGAATCCATAATATTTGTGTGTGCGTTTAAGCTAAAGTTCAAAATTATAGTGACAATTAGGTACGGATGAAGATATGTAGCGGCAGAATGGTTACCCGATGAGGTTTGCTCCGCTGCTATGTGGATTTAGAAGTATCATGGCATGACGTCAACAAGCTAGGTAGACACTGAGAGCGATGGAATGGTTATCGCGTGCGGTTTGCTTCGTTGCCTGATGTGAATAAGCAATTAGACTGAACCAGGCACGGAAGGTACTCTGTCAGTAGAATGATTATCGATAGCGTTTTGCTTTGCTAACAGAGTATGATAAGCTTTGGGGAAGTCAATAGACGTCTCTTTGTCATACACGGCATGTCACTTAGTAATTCATTTTATTTATGTGGCCTATACGTTAGTTGCATGTTTTGGATTCTCTCGGTCAAGTCACTCTCGAGTAACTTGGCTTATAGAGGGCACCTATGTGTAGCAAGCGCAGGCAGAAATGGTGATAAAGTGCATGATTTTTATACTGTAGAAGGTTGAGGTAGATACAAGCTGGCTATGCCGTGGCCAGTGTACCGAGACCGGATTTGGTTGCAGAAATAGTGGAAATTGGCGCATGAAATATGTATTTTTGTCTAACAAAGTAATACTGTAATTATGTAGATACTAACAGAAATTTGCGCTAACAGCTGTGTTTTTGATACTTGCCAGTATTTTGATTTTTGCTATTTTGATCTAGTATGAATTTTGTTTCCTTTGTTTAGTAGTTTTGTTTCGAAATGCCTGTAGATAGCACTGATGTATATGCTTTAATGTTTTAGAGTCTATTATAGATCTTATTTTCGTGATAATCTCACTTTTCCTCGGGTACATGTGTATATTTTTGGTTGTTTGCTATTAGTCACTGTGAGTAGTCTATGTTCTTTCCTTCCTTTTCCTTAGTTTGGTTATGATACTTTGCGTTGTTATGATTATGTTCTACTCACTGCCAGTTTTATTTTGTGTCCTAATTTTTGGTTTGTAGTTTTCTTTGGTTTGTAGTGTTAATTCGACCCACCTTTTTGGTTTTACTAACTTTAGTAATGTATTTTGTTGTAGTATTTTCAGGAATAACAGCGACAAAGGCCAACCAGTGGATCTCGCAAGTAAAGTTTATGGGTAATGCACGGGGTTTAAAGTACACATTGGAAATTATTTGGGTATATATTTTACACACACATTGACATCAGTAGCGGTCCCAGCGAAAAATGAAATGTCTGCCTGCGAGTCGAACTTTATACGTATGAGAGGGCGCAGCCCAGTATGAGGGACCATATAATGCACGCACCAGTATCATACGTGGGATACAGAAATTAACATCGAGAGGACACTCTTTATGAGGCAGGCATATCATGTCGCGGAGGGCACCACACACAATCCCAAGAGGGGGGCACACCGTTATGGCTGTGCAAGCCATGCCGGTAGGCCTCACAAATGGAAATGTGTGCGAATGTATGTATGAGTTACTTGAATCAAAATTTTCTCAAATTTTAGTAGGACGTGAACTGGGTTATTAGTTTGTATGTGACTGCTACCTAAGAAAAAAAATTAAAGTCAGCACCTAGTATCACGGTTTTAATGTATAATTGATTGGGCATTGTGTTCTAAATTTAATAATTGTTTTTGCGTAGTCTTTGTTTTTGGTTTTGTGGTTGGATTATTTCGTGTTAGTAGAGTGGTCGAATTGACTGGTTTAGTATTAGGATAAGGACGATAAAATAAATACCTAAATTTTCAAATTAAAATGCATATTGGTTTTATATGATCAAGAGTAATTGACAATTGTAGGCAAATTATGGGAACGTATTTGAGCGTATTAGTGGTATAAAAGGTAGCAGTTGCAGGGCAAATTTTGTGGTGCACGAGTGGTATTATATACAAATTTGATGGTTAATCATGGAGTAACTAAAAGGAGTAAGGAATAAGTAACCCAGAGCACGGACTGAGTATAGTTGGCCTGGTCGCGGCCTAAATTGTGTTATTAACTAACAAAGTTGTTGGGTCAGCTTCGGTATTATATTAATTTATGTTTAACCATAACTCATCTAAAAATAGTTGAACCTTTTGGCAAGTTCGATGGATGGAATATATTTTTTATAGCGCAAAATTGGGATGTATCTATTGTCTAAGATGATGAAAATAATAGGCTAAATATAGGGCATGTCCAAAATTCACCTAAAACTTGCTAATTTCATTGTTTTTTTAGATGTAGAATTAGGTGCCTGTCCCTTTCCTTATATATAGTGTGTTTTCCACTCAATTTGTGATTACACGACCTACCGTAATGTAACCAAAGTGCTTGTCGCTGCCTTAATAACATTTTACGGCTATCTCTTGTGTGCGAATTACGGCAACTATAGCATTATGGCGTGTATTTTTGGAACTGATTCGACTTGCTGATCATTGGTTGTGGCTCTGGGGGTCGGTAAATTGTGGCGGTTACCTGTGCGTTTGGTTAATGGTTCGTAATGCAGGCCTGGAAATAGAAGACTAATGAGATATGCGAACTGCCATTTTGTTTATACCTTTTGTGCTCTCCCAAATTGGCAGGCGATTGTTATTGGCGACAGGGACGTTGTGGCCAGAAGTGGTAGTGACATGTACCGATTAATTGCAAATTATGCTTGAGGAGAGACTGTAACGACAACTTAACGATGGATTTGGATGGCCGCCCGACACAGATCGATTATTCAGACTGTTATTTGACCGTTTGCGAAATCTCTCGTCGATGGAACTGGGCACGATTGTGTCTAGGGACAATGCGTCCATCGCCGACATTCCGCTCTTGTTGGCCGACATCCCGCTTAGCGAATACATGCTGATCTTAGTGAACATCAACATTGGTCAGCATCCACGCCGCCACACGAGCTGGAACGAAGACTTCGAGTCTGCTGTCGTTTGCCTAAACGCAGCCGGTTGTCCCATCTATTGGTCTTCGATGGTCCCGATGATGGCCGGTCGTCGGTTAGTGGACCGAGAAGACCCATTGGACCGATTTCTCGCTGTCAAGTGCCGAGCGCAGAACAGCATTACCTATATGCCGATCGTTACCGATCTGGTCTTTCGCGGGCACGGCAACCAAAAGGAACTGGACGACATGATGGTGGAAAGCGATGGCCTAACCCTAACACCCGCCGGCATTCGTGCACTCTTTGCCGAATACGAACGTTACGCGCCAAAGCTCCGGTTGGCTTCCCGGAAGACGACGTCTCGTCCGACCCGACGAAATAACAAGGTTGAAGAAATCGCGTGCTCGGAGTTGGACCCTCAGCATAAGCTGGGATTAAGACAAGAGCCCCCACAACCGGTTCCGGTCGCGGCAGTTGGACAGGAGCCACAGCCGGCAAGTAACGTGATCGGGAGCGAGGCTATGGACACCAAGGAAAGGAGAACGCCGTGTCGAGATGAATATGGAACACCGCCGCCGTTGCTTATTGACGAACCCCCCCCCGCAGAGTCCAAATGAGCCACAGCTGTCTTCGAACGACCAGGAGCCGGCGACTGAACCTCTTGCACAGGAGTGCAATTCTTCGGCGCTGGGTGGAGAGGCCGCAGCAGAAGTTACTGTGGAAGTCAGCGTAGTGTCTGCCGCACCCGTGCTCGCTGCAGCTGATTCGACCGTCAGCGTGGCGGAATCCGCTGATGCGTCAATCGTCGTCTCAGCGGTCTCACCGTTGGCCTACGTCGAGCCACGGCAGATGAAGCCACCACCTGGTTTCGAGCGGCTATCCGGTCCGGCTGCTATGGAGCCACCTCCAGGGCTATTCTCGCCCCCTTGCGGTATCGGAGTTCAATCCCCTTGCTTTCCTCCGCGGTATCCAGGGACGGGCCCGACGATCCGCCGACCTCTCTTGCCCCACCCCCCGGTTGGTCAGGCGAACGCTAAGCTAAGCTTGCAGTTTGTAGTTTCCCCAGACGGACTCCTGCATCCTATGGAGCCATTACCCGGTCCCATTGGTCCCCCAGTAGTCCACCTGGCCGGGCACCGCTAAGCTGTTGACCTGGGTCGATGCTGTCTCGCCAGTTGACTTTTTCTATTGTGTGTTAGTTGAGCTGTCAATATTTTTTTTGTAGCCGTTGCTCTTTGTTTATAGCTGTTGTTTAACTAATTTTGCTAGTAGTTACAAATTTATAGCCACAGGACGTCGCTGGCAAAGGTGGTACCCTTAAGGGTCCTCCCTGCCGAACCGAGGACGGTTCTATCCCACCCCCGAGGTGTGAACAGCTTACGTAACGTATATAACGGTTACGGTATCTGCAGCTCGGCTACGGTAGTAGATCGAGATGTTAGATACAGTAACCGGCAATACACCAAAGTGTGCTCTGAGTCAAAATATTCAAAGGTCAAATTCTTATCTTTTATTTTCGCTAAAATAGCAAGTTAAAAGTCAGTTTTTAGCAATTGCAAAAACAAGTAAAATGTTCTGTCTAAGTTTTTATATTTGTGAGATTGTAATGTTTTGCTAAATTGGAATGATTTCGAGATTGTAATGTTGTGGCTGCTCTGCTCTGAAGACCGTGCTCTTAAGGACCTCTTCGAAGCGGAGTGGGTCCTTTTGCCAGTAAACTCTTGTGTGCTACCTTGTTGCCCTCGTTCAAGCGGCTGCCAGTTACGCTGCTACGGTAGATACAATTATTTACCACAGGATGCAAACGTGTTTGCTATTCCGTGCTCTAATGTGTTTATGTGCCCGTAAGGGGCCGCGACCGAGGCAAGTATTGCCACACCAAAAACCTTATTATCCGAGGCGTGTGAATGCTTGTGATGTGTGAATGTTTGCTTTCTTGCTTCCGCCGCAGCGGAATCTACTAGTGTTGTAGTCAGAGTAGTACCAGTTATTATGGTAGTATGTATTGTCCAGTTTATATACTATCGAGGGAGCTAGTTTCAGAAATAGCCTGTGACTAACGTACGCGACGGGTAGCTGGTACTACCCCGAACTTCGCACTTGTCGACATGTCTTTGACATAAGGCGTACGTGACTGAAAGCAAGTGCGAACTCACTACAACATGGTTTAGTGATTGTATAGTAGCCAAGTGGAGTAGTAGAATGTAAGGCAAGGATGCAAAAGGGGATCCCCAAAGTTAGTACGTAAGGTTTCAGACGTGTGCACACGCAAAATAACACAGTATGTATGTATTAACACCCGTCGGACTGCAGCCGACCGGATTAGGTATGAGTGTATTTTTGCATCGGTACAATAGGTTTTTGGGATACACACATTTTGGTTTTTCATTACACATTTAGGGGACGGACAGCAAATTTAGCACTCTGGGTTTTGAATCCAGCAATCCGGTTCAATCTGCTGAGACCTCCAGGATTGGGGGGCAACCAAATTCACTCAAAATTCTTTTTGTTGTTAATTGTTTATTAGTTAAAATAGATTTTCAGTTGTTGTTTTATGTTTTGTTCGGATCTCGTGCAATATGCAGTATCTTTTGCTCAAAATTCTTGCTGGCTTCTGTTTGTCATAATAGTTGCTTGTGCCTTATCTTTTTGCCATAATGTAAATTTTATTGTCGATCTTTCTTGTATTTGTCTTTTATGAAATTTTCGTTTGAGAAAATGCCTAGGTCAAAAGGGCAGGACCCGGTTTAGGTGTGCTGGGCAATCCAGAGACGTCGTACCCGCACAGGGGGGCACCTGTTGTATATTCAGGGTCCCACCCTTGTTGACCTAGCCATTTTAGGTTCCGTTTGGCATTGATCTGATATTCACGTTTGGTTGCTATAGTAACAAGCGCGCAACTAAGCCTAAAAGCTACATGTTTAGTTGTTACTTTAAGAACCTAGATTTAGTCTAAATTGCAGTTTAATTATATTCTAGTTATGTCTCGAGTTATATTCTAAAAAGGAAAACTTATTCTGAGTGTAAAATGGAAAGTTTAGATTGATCTAAAAAGAGTGCAATGCAAGCTAGTTGGTTGGCTTAAGGGGAACGTTGAGAGTCGGTCGTGGAATAAGTCTTGGGGGAAAATTATAAGTTGCTGCAAGGAATAATTGTGAGTTTAGGCGGCCGACACTCCTGAGTTAGGGGTCTGTACTTATTGTTTTCTATTGTTGTTTTGAGGTCATTACGCCATTTCAATGCGCCATTGTTTCCACTATATAAATTACGTGTCTAACCGGGCTCTTCAATAAAGCCATTGTTTTAATCGTCGCTCGTGTGTACTGGTCTAATATTTGGTCTTGGTGTTCGCGTTACTAGGGCCCGTAAAGCTTTTCATTTTCCCCGAACCTGTTGATGAGCAGTTCCTACACCCGTACTTTCGACGCTCTCAGCGTCAAGTTGTTATTACTGCGCGCTCTCCGGCACAGTTAGGCACCGGTCATCATTTTAAGAAGTAGCCCGCTAGCTAGTATATAAGACCGGGGGCCGCAATATAACATACTCTCCATCTCCACTTCACATACTTCAGCCGTAGCGTGCAGCGGCGTTTTATATGCGCTCTGTAGATGAACATGTTACATTGTGTGTGTGTGTGTGTGTGTGTGTGAAATAGTGTTGGTTATGTTGGCAATTACGTATATACGAGAGCGATGAGATGTTAATATTTTTTCATTGTACTATTTTACTAATTTCTAATCATCTAGATTTTTCAACAATTTCGAACTGGGATGTTACTGATTTTACGATCATTAATTACGATTACTGAATAATTATTGCCTTCAATTTATATTGTGCCAAGTATATGTCTGTCGGAACTCGATCAAGAACTGGTTCTGCTTCTTCAACTGCTACCATGTCGAATAAGTCAGAAGCGGTTTTGACGGATTTGGCCAGTCAGTTTCAGCTTTTTTCGCAGAAATTGACTAGCCTGGAAAAAAACTGTGCTAAATCGGCGGAACTAGTTACGTTGAAATCTCAATTAGAGTCCGTGGTTAAAGATCAGATTGAACCACTGGTTTCAAAATTTACTGAACTTGAGGAGGGGCTTCAGTTCATAGACACTGAAGTTCAGGGCTCAAAAAAAAAGACTGATGAGACGATTGTTCAATGTGAATCGATATGGGCGGCTGTGTCTTCTGTGACTAAAGTACAGAATGCACTTGTCTATAAATGTGAAGAGTTGGAGTCACAGATAAAAGCTAATAATATCGTAGTGTATGGAATTCGTGAAACACCAAAAGAAAACCCTATTGACGTTGCGCTCAATTTTTTGAGCAAAAGTTTCAACCTAGAAAACCCCGAACGATTTTTGAATGAAGCGTTCCGACTTGGCAAAAATCACAATGCCAATCGCCCCCTAAAAGTCAAAATGACTACCCAAATTGTGAAAAGCTCGTTAATGAATGCATTTCGCGCAAACCGGGCCGATTTTTATGTACAAGATATTCAAATCAGAGACGATCTAACTTTACAACAGCGTAAATTGCGCAGCGCTGCATATCCTATTATGAAAAGACTCTATGAAACCAACAGACCGACCGCATATTTTAATGAGAATGCTACTGTTTTGCAAAAAGTGAAGTATTTTACATTAGCTGAATTCAAAAGTGCTGCTGAAAAATTGTTATCGTAATTCAATACGTTGTCATTAATATATTTAAATGTCCAAGGACTGTCATATGATAAGTTGTTAATATTTCGGGAGTTTTTTAGCACTCTGGATATAATTTGCCTAGTAGAAACCTGGAAACATAATTTTCAAATGCAAAATTTAGAGTTGGATGGCTATAAAATGTTTTACAAAAACCGTGATATTTTCAATCACCGAGCTATACGAAATTCCGGAGGTATTGCAATTTATGTTGAAAGTTATAGAAGCCAATATGTGGAGATTGACAATCAATTAACTACGAGCGACTTTTTATGGTTGAAATTTTACAAAGATTTGTTTAGTCTTGGAAAAACCTTATTTCTTGGGGTTGTTTATATTCCACCCCAAAATTCACCAAGACATGAAGCAGCTAATTATAATTTATTCGATGAACTAAGCAAGCTTTGTTTACTTCATCGAGGGGTTGCAGAATCATTTGTGGTGATTTTAATGCCAGGATTGGAGTATTGAGCCAGACTGTATCAAACTATGATTTAAAATACGAAAAATTACCTCAGCTAAACAGTTGTTTTGACTCAAAAATTCCAAAAAATCTTAACTCTGAGGATCTAATTTTCAACAATTTTGGGTCAAAATTACTTTGATTGTGTAATCATGCCCAACTTAAAATTTTGAATGGATGTTGTGGGCTTGATACAGCTCGTGGTAAATATACAAATATAGTACGTACCCAATCCCAACGTAATTATGCCAGTGTTGTTGACTATATGTTGCTTGATTTTGAATTGCTTTGTTATCTATTTAACTTTTATGTGGACTGTGACTTTGAATGTCCTTAATTCGGTTCAGCTGAGTTTACGACGCATCGGCCGTTATATCTGAAACTGAAATTTCAAAAGGAAATCACATTTACAGATACACAATTGAATAATACACAAGCTACTTGTACAAATTTTCCAAAATTACACTGGAATACTCAAGTGATAGAAAGCTATGAAAACTTCGTAAACTCTACTGCTACCAAATTAAAAATTACTGAATTGATAGCAGCACACTCTGATTTGTCCACAACTATCTTTAGCATTGATGAATACGTAGACAATGTTACACGGTTAATTACTAGAAATGTTCTAAAGTTACTCGTAAAACAACAACACATAAAAAACCTTGGTGGAACCAGGAGTGCGCTGCTGCAAAACAAAACTTTTTTACGGCAGGTAAAAAGTATAGTGCTTATAAAAGTATTTATACCAGATTAGAGTATAAAAACTGGAGAAAAGTGTATAAAGGAAGAGTGAGAAGAGCAAGTGAATATTTATATGAAAATAAACTAACCAAAAAGCTGATCAACTGTAGGATCAAGGATCCTGCACTGTTTTGGCGACTTTTAAAACCCAAAACCTACATTACTTTGCCGCCGTTAAAAAGTTTTTACAATTTCTATAAAGATATGTTTCTAACCGACGACTTGATTCCATTGGCTGCTTATAGACAACAAGAGTTGACGAAATACTTAAGTTTACATACTAATAATTTGTTTTTGGATTCTGCTATTAATGCCGATGAAGTTTTTTCAGTTGTACAACATCTGCAAAATTCGAGAAGTTTTGGATTTGATTATGTAATAAATGAACAGAAAAAACGTAGTGCAAAATCATTTATTGACCTATTGGTTGAACTTTTTAACAAGATATTAACAACTGGTAGCTATCCTGAAAATTAGGCTACCGCTAAAATAGTGCCAATTTTTAAGCAAGGTAATGAGTTAGATGTAAAAAACTATCGACCCTATTTCACTTCTCAGTAATATAGCTAAAATTTTTGATTCAGTAATAAAAATTCGGATTGAAAAGTGGCTTAGCTACAAAAATTTTGCTAATCCCGCTCAATCTACGTATAAAAAAGGCTATTCCACAAGTGATAACTTATTTATTTTAAATGCTATTGTCAAATACCAATATTTTTTAGGAAATTCAACTTTTGTAGCCTTTATTGACTTCTCAAAAGCATTTGATAAAGTAAGTAGGTTAGGCTTTTTGTATAAACTGATGAAACTGGGTATTTCTCCAACACTTTTGCGCCTGTTATGTAGTATGTTCGCCAAAACCAAAGCATTCATTGATGGGAATGAAAACTTGACGTTTAAGTCTAATATTGGTGTGCAGCAGTTAGGCGTCTTGTCCCCACTACTTTTTAGCATTTACTTATCCGATATTAATATTCAGTTATTTGACAGTCTCGTAGCGTCGGTTTTAAACTACGAAAGTGAGGTTTGGATCTATACAACATGGTCTGATAAAAATTTTGATGTTTTTAAAATTCCTGTTAATAATACCGAAAAAGTTCATGTGAATTTTTTAAAACGGTTACTAGGCGCTAAAAACACAACACCTACAGTGGCTATTTATGCAGAAACTGGGCGTTACCCTTTAGTCATCAGAAAAATTTGTGCCATGTTGCGTTATTGGTGTTTGTTACTTGAAAACCCAAATTTTGCCTATCGTAAACAGGCCTATTATTCGTTGTGTTATTTAGCAGCTGTAAAACCTAATTATAAAACTTGGGTCACAAGTTTGATTTTAATTTTGCAAAATTTAAATTTCCTTGAGTTATGCAGATTTCAAAAAATAGAGGATACCTCCACATTTTTGATAGAGGCAAAACAAAGACTCTTAGAAATTTTTAACTCTACATGGACAACACAACTTTTTTCGCTACCTAGCTTAGACTGCTTCCGATTATTCAAAAATGACTTGAGTCTAGAACAGTATTTTGATAACATTTATGATACAAAGCACTTACATGCTCTCACTAAATTTAGACTGAGATCACATGATCTAGAAATTGAGAGGGGAAGATGGGATAGAAGGCAAACACATCGGCTTCCTCGTGAACAAAGAATTTGTAATCTATGTGAAATGAACGTTGTTGAAGATGAATGTCACTTCCTTATTGTATGTCCATTTTTTGATAACTTAAGAACTAGTATACTCAGTTCTACTGGGTTGTGTAATAACTACTACTACAGTAGCCTTTAGCCAGTCTACGGTCCTCTACAGTCATTCTATTACAGAACAGTTACGATTAGTTACATTTAATTACACCTCTACATGGTGTGGTGCTGCTCAGCTTGCTAAAGTTGCCTAGCTTTGGCTAAAGTGCCTAAAACTCAACAAGATGGTGAAGACAAGAGCGAAAGCCCCTGGTCGACCAAAGACCTCATCGCGTGGTCCGTCCAGACGTCCCAAAACACGACGTTAAACTCAAGAACAGCAGCCTCACGGGCCAGTCAGTCAAGTCCCGCCTGCTCTGCCAAGGCCGAAGACCCGGGCTGTACCGACCCAGACTGCCGGTGCGAGCCCCTTACCCCTCGATGCTTTTGGCAGTCTCTCCCCGGATGAATACACCTTTCCGGACCATCAGCAGGGACCCCCTTCTCCAAACTCCAACCAACTGGTGACGGATGCGTCAGCGCTTTTCAACCAGGTGGCAATGCCTCTTGCAGGCAATGATTCTGTGGCAAAGTTTGCAGGTGAGCAGGTGAAAACCGGACCCAGTCCTATTACTGCACACGTTGACGACAGTGTCCGCCGCAAAATCTCGAATGACGAATACGTGGATCTTGAACAAATGCTAGAACCTAATGTCATTTCGAATTGTAAAGAAGTTGCACTGGTTCTACTTGATTCAGAATCAGGGTCGCTGTCTGTTAGAGGGCAGAAGAGGCGTAAAATCACTAACTTCGAAACCTGGCTAGAGGCCTTTTTGGTCTTTGCCTCTATTATCTGTGAAACACGCCCATTCGAAGCAGTGCAACTTCTTGCCTATATTGAAAGAATTCGCCAAGCAGCTGTGCAATTCAAAGGTTTCGCCTTTTTGCGGTATGACATGGGTTTTCGCCGCAAAAAAGCTCGGGGGTTTTGTGCCTCCTGGGGGGAGGTAGACACGACCCTGTGGACACTGTGTTTCACAGGGCAACTACAAGCGTCTACCAGCACCCCTACAAAACAATTTCAGGCTTCTTGGGTGTGTTTCCAGTTCAACCATAAGGGGTCTTGTTGTTATGGGGACAAATGTCGCTATATGTTGCCCCCCGTCATCCCTTACTACAGCTGAAAACTGTCCAATTAATCTGCAAACACTGCAAACAGAGCTTAGTTCCCACCCTAATAAAATTTTGTAAACTACATTCTTAGCGGTTTCTCCAATGGTTTCTGGTCCGGCTACTGCGGCATTCGCGTTTAACACGAGTCCCCCAATCTGAAGTCCGCGCTCGAACACCCTGAAATTGTGACAAAGTCACTCAAAAAAGAACTTGAGTTAGGTCGCTTGATGGGTCCCTTCGAGATCAAACCTTTTCCTAATTTACAGACCCATCCAATAGGAGTTATTCCTAAAAAACTTTCAACCGATTGGCGCATGATTTATCACCTATCATTTCCTAAAGGAAATAGTATAAATTCGGGTATAGCAATGAAATACTTTCCGGTTCAGTTTGTTTCTATAGACAATGCTATAGATACTCTAGGCCGGCTCCCGGTCGGTTCTTTCATGGCTAAATGGGATGTAAAGTCAGCATTCCGCCTGATTCCTCTACGTCAAGAAGATCACTCTCTTTTTGGCATCAAATGAGAATCTAAATTCTATTACGACCGTTTCCTCCCATTTGGCCTGTCGTCTGCTCCCTGTATCTGGGAACGATTCGCCTGTGCCCTGGAATGGATTCTTAAGAACCAGTACGATATCAACTCAATTATTCACCTAATGGACGACTTTTGGATAACAGAAGCGTCCGAAACGCTGTGTAGGATAAAGCTTAAGACAGCTCTTTAAGTTTTTGACCTCCTACAAGTTCCAATAGCACCCGAAAAATCTGAGGGTCCATCACAAGTGCTAACGGTTTTTGGCCTTGAACTGGATACTGTCAAACAAGTCCTGCGTCTCCCAGCAGATAAGCTTAATAATCTAAAAAAAAGAAATAGTGAAATGGTCTCGTAAAAGCTCTTGCAAGCTAAAAGAACTGCAGTCGTTAATCGGTAGTTTGAACTTTGCCTGTCAAGTTATAAAGCCTGGTAGAACATTTCTTAGGAGAATGATTGACCTAACATGTAACGCCAGCTCTCCGAACCATCACATCCGTCTTAATGCTGGTTTCCGGAAGGACTGTAAAGCTTGGTCTCTCTTTCTCCAACACTGGAATGGCACAAAAAAGTTTCATCACAACCATGCATGTCAAATTACTGTCATCACAGACGCTTCCGGGGGCTTAGGCTGTGGGGGCTATTTGGGTAATGAGTGGTTCGCGGAACGCTGGCCTACCAAAGGCAACGCAAGCAGCAAAACTCCAAGCGGTATTCAATTACTTGAACTAATTCCTGTAGCCATTTCATGCGCAATTTGGGGCTCAATGTTCCAAGGCAAACAAGTTGTATTCCGCTGCGATAACATGTCAGTGGTTAGCATTCTAAATTCTGGAACCAGCAAATCTCCCCCTTTAATGGAAATTATTCGCTATATAGTTTTTTTATCACTGATTCATGATTTTTGCTTCGAGAGCAAATACATTTCCTCAGAAAACAACTTTGCTGCTGATGCTTTATCTCGCTTTCAGATGGAAAAATTTGCGAAGGCCTGCCCAAACGCAAATCCAGATCCGACCCAAATACCCCATTCTCTATGGAAGAAATTAACTGTCAGCTTAAACAACTCCTAAGCGCGTCTATTGCTGAATCTACAAAGAAGACTTATTCTAAATTTCTATTACAGTTCTGCAATTTTTGCACATGCATAAATAAACGGCAGCAGTTACCACTACAAACGCTAATTATGTACTTCATAGCCAACTTAAAACTTCATAACTGGTCCTTGGCCAGAGTTAAGCAATGTCTAGCCGGTATTAGTTTTTTCTTTAAGTGTAAGTCTAGACCTTACCCAGACATTCGCCGGCCACCTATTTCTATAGCTCTGAGGGGTTATCAAAAACTTGCGGCGAAACAAAGTTCTGCAAAGCGATTACCTTTGACCGCGGATGTGCTAAAAAAATTGATTTTAGGTTGTTCAAAGGTAATAACCGAACCACAGTTGGTGCTTCTATTTAAGGCAAGCTGCTTAGTAGCCTTCTTTGGTTTCTTGCGCCCAAGTGAATTCGCATCACAAGGAAGCAACTACGCGCAACTATCTGTAAACGTCGTAAAATCTGCCAACTGTTATAAAATTTTTGGTTACATTTCTCGATCCAAAACCGACCAGTTGGGGCAAGGTAGCTCATTTTTAATACCATGCCTTTGTGCATCACAGTAGTGGCCCTTCTGTCCTGCGGTGGAAGTGGCCAAGTATGCCAAAACACGCCCTAAAAGTCAGATACTCCCATTCTTTATAACCCCGAGAGGTATCCCTCTTAGTCATTCCTTTTTTACGCAATTACTTCGCTCCACCTTACAGTCTCTGGGTTTTGACAGTAAAAATTATGCAGGCCACTCCTTTCGCATTGGCGCAGCAACTTCAGCTGCTATTTCCGGTGTACCTGAGTGGGTTCTTAAACGTATGGGCCGATGGAAATCAAACACGTTTGAAACTTATACCCGCTTACCCATGCAAACTACTACCAAAATTTTTGAAAATTTGGGGAAGTTTAAGTACTAATTTTGTCAGTCCCATTTAGTCACTAACATCACTCTATTGCACGTGTCTCGCTTACTTGTAAAGGGTGGGAAGGGAGGTGTGAGTGAGAGAGTGTGAGAGAGATGGTCTGGAGCGAGGCCTGGCTGGCAGGTGATTGGTACTAACGGTTCCCAATGTTGGGAAGGCGGCCCGTGGTGGTCCGGGCCGGGGGTTGCAAAGGTCAGTGTCTCTACCTTGCCAGACCCACCCTCTCTCAATACTGGTGTTGTGTGTGTAGTAGAATCATAGGGCTGGCTAATAACTACTACTACAGTAGCCTTTAGCCAGTCTACGGTCCTCTACAGTCATTCTATTACAGAACAGTTACGATTAGTTACAGTTAATTACACCTCTACATGGTGTGGTGCTGCTCAGCTTACCCCTACCTCCCACCCCACACGCCGTTGTCCGGTCTTGATATTACTTGTTGCTCCTGTATCGGTTGCTAATATGTATGTGAATGCTTTCGCGCTATTTTAAATAAAACTGGCGGGTCTGGAGAGAGATGGTCTGGAGCGAGGCCTGGCTGGCAGGTGATTGGTACTAACGGTTCCCAATGTTGGGAAGGCGGCCCGTGGTGGTCCGGGCCGGGGGTTGCAAAGGTCAGTGTCTCTACCTTGCCAGACCCGCCCTCTCTCAATACTGGTGTTGTGTGTGTAGTAGGATCGTAGGGCTGGCTAATGATACTATTTCACCGGAGTTGACATTTAAAAAAGTACTACAAGCTAAAGACTCAGTTAAACTTCAACAATTAGCAAAGTTTATTTATTTAGCATTTCTAAAAAGACTTGATTTTTTAAATCGATAATGAATATACTTGAAAATAACGACTTTGAACATTTCAATCATTGTACTAACAGTTATTAACATTCACTCAGATTAACTTTTTACCTATTGTTATCTTACCTGTATTTTAAAACTTCGCGTTGCACGTTTTTGGTTTATCTTGGTAGTATCAACATAATATGTCCAGTTTATTGATTTTATGTTATGTATCTATGCTTGAAGTTAATAAACAAACAAACAAACATAACTGAAAATATTTTCAGTTAAAGTTATCAGTTACAGTTAAGTTAACTTAACTGTAACTGAACTGATTAAAATTTTGCAAAGTTAACTGATAACTGAACGATCTAATCTTCAGCTAATCAGTTAACTGATTAAGAGGGTAATATCGTTTTCGTGGTTTTTGACATTTCAGTGTAATTTTTGCGCCCACAGAACTCAAGCTAAAAACGAACTACGGCTTCGAAACTTTAATCATATTATCTTTAGAAAAATATCCCCACCCGTTTTTTTTCTTTTCTAAAAATAATTT
Source organism: Trissonchulus sp. WLG1_4 (assembly GCA_030248245.1). Classification (NCBI taxonomy): domain Eukaryota; kingdom Metazoa; phylum Nematoda; class Enoplea; order Enoplida; family Ironidae; genus Trissonchulus; species Trissonchulus sp. WLG1_4. Next base: position 4,467 of record JASANF010004139.1, on the reverse strand, counting down.
GCAGAGTCGGTGTTATGGGCTTTTGAAAATTTTAGAGAAAGGTCAAATTACGTGATTTTTGCACAAAAATGTCATTTTCTCAACGTAGAAACGACTTATCAACTATATCAAAAAAATGGGTAGGGATATTATGTCAGTGCATAACTGCAAAAAGTTTAGTAGTTGTTGGCTGATCTTGAGTTTCATAACTGTGGCGCAAAAATTAGTCAAAAAAAAACCGCTGATGGGGTGTATTCATATGATTGCAGCAGTAAAATTGCTAAAGATAATCTGCTTTTAAATATAGGTTTTTTAAAGCTAGAAGGTGTAAAAAATTGTAAAAAAGACCGCTCTAGTTTTCGTTGAGGTTATGTGCAGTCATGGTAGTTTAAAAAAACACCTAAAAACGCAATTACCCCCTTAACTGAACTGATTAACATTTCGGTAACTGAAAACATCCCTACTATGGGGACCACCGTAGAAATATAAAATCCGGGACAAGCTTACAAAATTATCTCATACTGTAAGAGAAATGAAGACAGATTGTGTTAATTAATTACATTAAAATTAACACAGACGTTTTATGAGTTTGTATTTAAAAGCAAGTAAACACTAGCTTAAGCTTCGTGTTAGACCGGGTCAGCGGATCAGGGGGTCTACCGGGTCAGAAGAAAATGACCCGGTTTTATCTCTGGTGCAATCGGGCACTCCTACGACAAACTTGCTGGCTCAAAAAAAATATACTGAGCAGTGCTCACGGTAATTTTCGGCATTCGACGTTTTTTTGCTTGTTTGTTTTCAACCGATTTAACTGAAATTTTGTAATAAAATAGCCTATCATTATGCGCATTTGAACGTTCTCTTACTTTTTATAATTATTGTTTAAGACGATGACACGACTGTTTTTACTGCTGAGAGACCGACCTCAAAAATACAAGAATAGCAATTTTTAAAAATTCTCACAATATAATCAAAAATAAAAATACTGTTCAAGTAGAGGAGGTCTTTATTGTAACGCAAAAATAAAATGCCAAAAATTCACTGACGCATAGTGCTGTGGCATTCACGTGACATTATCACGTGATTTAAAATTTTGCCTAAGGGTTTTCTTAAGGTCGTAGTGTCGCCAAAGCAGTTTTGCTCATAGTTCGCAAAACAGAGCTTTTTGCTTTTTGAAATTGTACGTTCACTGAAAAACTAGTGAAATGCTATATGCTATCATAAAGTTACTGACAAACACTAGACTGCCAGTTTCCACCAATATTTTAAACCAATCACCATTATAAAGCCAGACATAACACAAAAGGGATATAAAAACTCAAAAAATCAAGCCAGATATCAGATTGGCCAGCTTGTAAAGTACATATAATGTTTTGATGCACAATTTTTTGCCACAAATAAGAAAAATAAAAAATAAAGGTACGTTTTTCTTTGGATTTTAAAATGAGCGTCTAAACCTTTCACAATTTATCATTACTGCTGTGAGTACATTACAGTTTACGCACAGTTTCACAATTCAAACAGGTATTACTCCGCAACCACTCAAGCAATTTGCACTAAATTTTGTGTACGTAAACTAGAGCATATGTGCTTTTAGCTTGTGTAAATAATCTAAACAAAAAGTTTTATAATAATGATGAAATCATCGAATGTGATTAGGTTTTCAAAATGTCATTTTTCCGAATTTGGGACTTCACTGCTAACAGTATGCTCCATCAATTTTGCTAAAACTTAAATATTAATAAAAAATATTTGCCTCAACACACATTTTCAGAATATATAAAGAACAATGTATTATCTCACTGAAACAGCTTTACAGTGGCGCAAATTCGACTGCTTTCGCGACACTACCCCCTTGAGCCATACTATTTACTTATGTAATAACATTATACTTTTATCAACTTTTTGCTAAGTCTAGTGGTGACTTCCGATTCCAAGAGCGCCCCCTTAAGACTATCTTAAGAGTTCTTAATTTGGTTTAAACTTGGTTTGAAAAATTTTTAAACTAAATTTAAACTATTTTGAGATTGGGCCGGAAGCCTAGAACGTTTAACACCAAATCCAGACTATCTGAAAACAGTCTAAAATATTTCATACTAATTTTAGAGTGTTTTAAGGTTTAAAATAAAATTCCAGAAAGACTCTAACAAAGGTCTTAAAACTTTTAAGATGTTTCAAAGTAATTTAAGACTTGTTCTAAAGTGATTTAAAATAATATAAATAGTCTTAAATCACTCATAAATGGGTGCTGGCTAAGTTTAGAATGTTTTTTGGTTGTGTAAAATTAGTCTGAAAAACTCTTGAGTCACTCTCGATTATATATATATATATATATATATATATATATATATATATATATATATATATATATATATATATATATATATATATATATATATATATATATATATATATATATAAAAAATATACATATATATATATATATATATATATATATATATACATATATATATATATATAGTTTATATATATAATATAGTTTTGCCTCACGTTAAAAGGTAGTTATCCTAATATCACGATTACTTTGTAAGGCTTGAACCCCCTTTCTTCCTATACTCCACTTAACTTAGCTTTTAGCACTTTTCACAATATGAATTTGCGCTCATAGTATTTTATCATTATGTGTGTACTTGGCCTCTCATGTGTCTATACGCTTGGTTTGGCGTATTGTAAAAGTAGCGTATATAGTTATCGGCAGTCTACGAGTTTTTTCTTGCCCTGCTCAGTCTTGTTCACTTGTTTTGCTCTTACTATGCCTAAATGGCCTATTGCTAATTTCCAGTGTCACTATTAATAAATTGCTAAATTTATTCGGAGTTTGTTCGCGTACAATTTGGGCAGTATCGGACTAGTTGGCCCTGCCATATCTGTGTTCCGTGTGCTCCGGCTTCATTCCTACGCCTGCCATTTCTGCCCCGCATATTGGGCGCGCCATTGAAGTGTTTGTTGCTTAGTCTGCGCCTACTACGCCTAGCCAGGTAGTTAGGTTAGCCCCATTTTCCGTCGATGTCCAGCAACTCCGGCCCGTACCCTCTCATTATACCTAGAAGCCCCACCGGCGGAAGGGTAGGCCGGAAAGCGAGGGGCGTCTCTCCTCAAGGCTAATCCCATCCGTTCCCACTTGGGCCATTAGTGAGTGCAGCATGAGCCGCCTTACAACTTTATCCTACTTCATTGTTATTTTTACTACTTAAGGGTTTTTTGCGCGGCCGCCTCGTGCATACTAATTTTTTCAGTTAATGCACTGAAACTGAAAATGCATGTAAATCATGCTCAGTTTCAGTGCATTAATAAAGCCTGCTGCACTTGCCTAGTGCATCTAGCAAACGCGTGCTGTGTGTGCAGCGCTCGCGTATGTCTGTGTGCAATATATGTATGTGTGTACGTGTCTACAACTCTATGCATAGCGCGGCTTAGTTGATTGATTTCAATTAGGTATCGATAGCGGTGAGCGGTAATCGTAATATTGCTGTGTATTGTCATATGCGCGTGTCAAATGTCGCGGTTAAACAAGAATCACGTGCCTTCAGCAAGCATAGTTTTTCCATTATATTGACCGAGGGACATCATATGTTGTGAATGGCCGAACAGGTGCTGTACGAGGTTGACATTTTCACGATGAGAAATAGTCTCTTTACACTCAAAATTTACACAATAAACGCGCGCACATTAAAAACGCAGTTTGGCAATGTTTATAATATCATTTTAGCGCTTCTCTTTCGTGTAGAGATCACGTGAAACACTGGCTTTGCATTGCTTTTGCTGATGAAACAGTTCCACGTGGCAGCAAGCCACGCCAGGAGCTAAAGCTGTTTCATCATGTTTACAGAAATTGTAAGATCTGTTCGTTAAATTCTAAAGTTGCACATTGCCAAATTGTTAGAAAATTATACACATACAATAGGGCTTTTATATTTGCTATGTAAAGTCTGCGGGGAAAAAGATATTAGTTTCAAAATTGACTTCGTAGTAACTTGCACTTCCTTCACAGTCGACCCTTGGCTTGTTGACCAGCAAGAAGTGTGGTCAGTTTTCTCTCTCTCAAGAACCAAAATTATTGGGAGGGCGCGTGTGGCACGGGTGTTAGCTAAATTATCGGACAACGTATATGAGATCATTAAACACGGGGTTCCGGGTGCGAAGCCAGAGCGTGTAAGTATACAGCGCCTGAAGCCATACTATGGTTCTGAATGCACAGATCAAGACTAGGGTACTAACCTGTTTATGTTTGCACTAAAAATAAAACTAGCATGGGGTTAAATAAGTGTGAAATCACAAATGAAATTGGTTTACCACTTTTAAAATACGGAAAACAAATAAAAGAATGACCAAAAACAAAAGAAATTGAAAAAAAATCAAAGTGAAAACCTATTTCGTTTAATAAAAGTCAAGAGTTATTTTACGTTTTATGTCATAGGGGAATATAGAGTAAATGTAATATATATAGGGGAATTACGTATATATATA
>JASANF010004136.1:0-28287 GCA_030248245.1 Trissonchulus sp. WLG1_4 | reverse complement strand
CTCTAATTCTTTGCGCAAAACTGGATTTCGCTGAAAACATGCTAGAGTACGTCACTAGTTAGAATAGTGACGCTATTGTAGTGGGCTTTTGTTCAGTAGAGCACTTTAAATGTTTCAGGCATGTCCGGATCATCAGAGCGTAAAGTTTACTATGCTTACAGCAAAGCTTATTCCCAGTGCTGTGATGCTTTTGAAAAGGAGCCTTACAGATCTTCCACCGTTCACGCTCTGATTTACGCCTACGGATTGTTCCCACGGTTAATCTGTTTTGCCCCCAAACCGGCAACCATCACTGATTTGGCTCAGTTTCATAGCTCTAGTTATTTGAACTACTTGGCCGGAAAATGTGGAGTTAGCTCCAACAGTGATGATGAGAATGATGATGGTATGTTGATTTTGTTAGCATTTTTGCGCGGCCGCCTCAGCGGCCGTGCATACTAATTTCAGTTAATGCACTGAAACTGAAAATGCATGTAAATCATGCTCAGTTTCAGTGCATCACTGAAGCCTGCTGGAATGACCAGCTGTCACTTGTGTGTTGCGTATGTGTGTGTGCGTGTCTGTGCATAACAAATGACAATGGCAAATTGAAAATCGATGATCTGCAATAAGGCAGTTCTTTCGTGATGCTCTTAGCAAAACATTTAGTTACAATTTTAATCGAATCCATCGGATTTGTGGCCTACCGGTTAAGGCGTGTCACTGCGAAACACGGGTTAGGAGGTTCGATTCCCATCAGCTCTGAAATTTTTCAATTTTTTTCTGACATCGAAAGTTGAATAATGTTTTTAGTGTGTGTTTCTTTGCATGATGTGAAAATCAAATGTTATAGCATTCTAAATCACCGGTCAATTCTTAAATTGTATGTTTACACATACGTAAAACGTAATCGTCGAACAGATTTTCAGACTCATTCAGACTCGATTGAAAATGAAAAACTAAGTAGTAGGTATATGCTGACAAAACTTTTTGGTGCGTGTCGCGCCTAATTTTACCTATACGGTAAAATAATACTTTATTGTGGTCACGTCGAATTATGTGCCCTCGTCAACAGAAGTGCTTGTTTACATTGGCAGTATTGTACTAATTTTTATTATTAAAAACTTCATTATTAAATAAAACACGTTTGCACTTTTTTCTGTAATTTTTCCCCCTGTTTTCTTATGATTCAACCAAAAAATTATTGCTGTTGAAAAGTATATACTTCACAACAAATTTTCCCGCCCCTTCATATCCTGAAGTTACATCATGGATCCCCACTTTCTACTAACTATTTGCTTGTAAATTAAAATCTTGACATTTTGTAAATAATTTTTCACTTGATATTCTGTAGACAAAAATCTTGCCAATTTTTGTAAATATTTTCAATTTTATATTCTTTAGACAAAAATGCTGACTGGGAGACATTTGGCCTGAGTTTCGACTGCCCGCTGAAAACTGGCCTGCTGTCTTACATGCGACTAGTGGCCGGAGCGACCATCGCTTGCGCCGCAGCCCTCGTGTCTCGAGAAGCGGAAGTGGCCGTAAATTGGGGCGGAGGCTGGCATCATGCACGGGCAGACGCGGCGGCCGGCTTCTGCTACGTGAACGATTGTGTCCTGGGAATATTGAACCTGAGAGAAGCCTTTCAAAGGGTGCTCTATTTGGACTTGGATGCTCACCATGGTGATGCTGTTCAGGTTGGCTGGTTTTTCGAAGAGAAAACTACTGTTTTAAAGTCAGTTAGAGCACTACTTGAACAGTCGATTTTGAACTTTTCCCATATTTTGAACAGTAAAAAACATAAATAGTGGTGCGGGGAAAAAACCCTATTTTCAACTTTTCGGGTCGTCCTGTGCTCCACATAAATCGGATCCATTAATGCTGGCGGCTGTTATAACGGCCATCTTTCGCCTAACTGTTGCACTAATAAAATAGATTCTAACTACTCACGTTTCTGAGTAATAAGCCTCGAAACCTCCGGGGAAAAAACCCTAATGTGGGGAAAAAACCCTATCACTTTTTCGGTTGTTCTATTACAAGTGAGTATAAACTCAATTTCATCGTGTTCTACAACTCTTAGGCTGCAGTATGGACTAAAAACCGTTTCTCCGACACTTATGTGACTCACAATAATTCTTCAAAAATCGACCTTTTTTGGCAGAAATGATTTCTGCCCAAATATGCATTTCTTCACTATTTAAAAGCATTAAAAACAGATTTTTGCGCTTATTACGTTAGAAACCGTGGACAAACACCGCCCGAGGAAAGGGAACTCTCTTGAAAAATGCAAACGGCGTTGGCCAAAATTGTTTTTGTGAAAAATTATGACAAGTCGAAAATTTGGAAAATTTTGTCACTTTGGAATTTTTCAACATGCAAAATTTTGAAATTTTATAAAAAATGCTACAGGCCTCAAAACTGCACAGAAATTGGTGTGGTAAGTAAGTTTGGGACGCGCTTTCCACCTATACACATACTCAAAAAGGTCCTATGTCGTAAGGTTCGGCCAGGAAGCACTAAGGTTTTATTTCCCCGCAAAACGCGTACGGTTTTTTTCCCCGCACCACTATACACTTACTCAAAGATTACTCAAAGATTCATACATATTTGTTTGTCAAAATATTTGTTTTTCTCACACATGTGCAGCTGAGGAAGATTTAGCGATTTAGCGGGAGGGCAATCCCCCCACATTAGTAGATGGTTGTCGCTGTGCTCTCTGCTTGGCAACAGTTGGAGGTACCTCGACTAGGGTATTAATTTAATTGATAGTGAACATCTACTTAATTAATACTTAATTTATATATATAGTATTTAATGATTATAGGACGCATTCATAACTACAGACAAAGTACTCTGTGTTTCCTTTCACATGAAGGAGCCTGGTTTTTATCCCGGAACAGGGGACCAATCAGAGGAGGGGGTGGGCCGGGGGCGGGGCTACAATCTGAACGTGCCCCTGAGACAAGGTCTCAGCGACGCTCAATGGATCCGGCTCAATGCCGCCTTGCTGCCGGTCATAAAACAGTCATTCCAACCCAATGCTGTGGTGCTACAGTGTGGTGGGTTTAGATGCTTTTTGTTTGTTTATATATATAATATTAATATGTATATGTTTTTTGTTTATATGATTCATAGAATTATTTATTTTCCAAGTTTCGACCAGGTGTGTGCGGATAAAATGGTACTAATGAAAATATATTGGGTATACACCCTTTTCAGTATGGCTATTATTTTGACAGCAAGTTGTTGGTTCGCAAAAAGTAACGATTTTGATTGTTTTTATTCAAAATAAAAATAGGTATATAAACATTATTTATATAAAGTGTGCATTTTTTGATAGCTTTGTTGAAGCTTGTTTTCCTGGTGACATAATTATACACTTCACAAAATGCTCAGAAAGTCACTTTTGTCCTAATTTTGTAAATGCTGGGACCCCCACGTAATTTTCACTTGTCCGTTGTGTTTGCGTCCCTGAAACCAAATTTCGTAAAGAAAAAACTCATATATATATACACACCCCACATCTATGTTTCGCAAAGGGTATATAAATCCGGTATTTTAAGGATTTTAAAAGCTTTTTAATTTTTAATTTTTTTCAATATCCGTGTTTTTTTCGTTTCAGGCGCGGACGGTCTTAGTCGTGATCCAATGGAGTCTTTCAATCTTACGCCCGAATCTCTACTCTCTTCTGTGGACACTGTTCTTGCCTGGAACTTGCCCCTGCTAGTTTTGGGGGGCGGGGGATATCACCGCACGAATGTGGCTCGCTGCTGGACCCAGATTACTGCCAGATTAAGCGGATTAACTTTTTACCCCCACGCGATACACGGGAACGCGCGCTGCCCCCCTTTGGGGCCGGGTTTCGCCCCGCCGGTTGGCCCGGGGCGTTTGCCTATTAAAAAAGGGGAAATTATTTTGAACGAAATAGTAGCAAACTCTGTGCGAACGCTACATCGTATTGGCGCGGACCAAGGTGCTAAATTTGTGATACAAAAGTGTGTTGACTTTGTCGCTCGTGAATTGGACTGTAAATAGTTGATGTTTTTTTGGTTTGTGATTTTCATTACGGGTCTTATTTGTACATCATTGTTATTTAGCATACATTATTTGTACATGTAGAGAATAGTTTTTTATGATGTATAAAAAAATTTCACCAAAGGTTTAAGTTTTAGTATTTGTATGAGCACAAGCCCAAAATCGCGGGAAATTTTCCATTTCAATACCGTTATTAGTTTGTGGGTAAATTATTTAATTCCAATATCAGTAAGTTGATCATTAATATTGAATTTGAGTTGAAATTGTATTTGAATTAAATTGTCATTTTTTGCTTTGTGATTCGTAAACTGCCTAAATTTTTAGCATAATATTAACAGTGTTTGTCTTAAGAGTTTCGTTTTTGTGCACTGCTGTATGATTGTGTTGTATTATTTAATTTATTGTTTCAAATAAATTTGAGAATCGTTTGTGGGGGGTTGGGGGAGGGGGAGGGGGGGGAGGCCTTAATTTTGGGTCCTTGTGTTAAGGAAATCCAGTGGTAATCTAATTCGGTATATTCTTGCTTCGGTGAAATGAGCACCTACCACCTACGTGACAACAAAAAATAAATTTCAAAGTTTTTATTCATAATGATAAAAATCATCAGGCTAGACTCAAAAAAACAGGCAACAGTGGACTAAAAAATTACACACGAATTATATATACACAATACAATATATAGAAAAATCACCAAAACGTAAACTCCCTAAAGTTCCAGTTGTATGGGTAACCTAACTACTTTTGAATTAGCAAAAAAATTGTAATTTGAAAAAACTGAAATTTGAAAAAAATATTTTTTTTCTGCTATGGTCAAAAAAGCCAAAATTACTGATCAGGAATTACATGATTGTCATCGAAAATGGTAGATATTTTTGACTTACGCCAATTTTCACGCACAATAAATAACAATGCTAGAATCATAATCATAGTCACAATGACTAAAACTGATAACAAAGCAATCAAATTATGTTTTGAAGTGCAAAAATCGTCTTTGTGTCTGGGAAAAAATTGACTCGGCGATTTTTGTATCCGTTTTGCCGATCCAACGGATTCTGATAACTGATCCAATCTTAGTTTGTTTTCATCTAAAATTAGTAAGCTAGATTTAGGTTCCAGTGATAAAATTGACTTCGAACTAACCTAAATAAAGTGAGGCAAAAATCAATATGAATTTAGGTAAGGTAAATTATCAATATGAAATTTTTATTAAAGTATACTTAAAATCATTGTGCTACGTAATATTTCAAATTATATCGAACTGGTCTTGTAAAAACAGTGCAATAACTAACGTCAATAGTGGACTTCATTACAAAATTTCTGTGTGACTTTGCTGTATTAAAGTCTAACCTTCAGGCAGGACTACGCCATAATCAACAACGGCCATTAATTCAGTGGCAACATCAACAATCAACGCTGTTTGTTCCTCCTGCGTTGACGTGGTGAGATCCAAGTGACGTTTACCACGTCGACTTGCGTCACATTTTGGAGGCTAAAGGCAGAATTAAAGGGGGTCAAAGCTATCCTAATGTAGCTGCGTGTAAGAATATTAATTTAGTGAAATACCTAAATAATCTTGACATTCGAGTCATGTGCTGTCAGTTGTCACTTTACAGCCGCACTATATAGATTTGAAACGTTAATAATTAATAGATACAGTTAGACCAACTTCGTTTTAGTTTGCAGGCAATAAAGTGTGATAAAAAGTTGCGCCACTTCTTTATTTTAATGGCATTAATTCTGCGACTACTTGCTGTACTCTTTTAGTTAAATTACTCACAATATTTTGGCATCCGCCCTCTTGTTTTAAGCAGAGGCTGATTTGACACTGGAAAGAAATGTCGTTGATATCAGGAAACTTGAACGATTCGGTGATAACAGATGCTGATAGCAGATCCGAGGAGTACTGTAGATCGCGCATTAAATGCTGGTCCACTGGACAGCTAAAAAACGACTACATTGGCGAACAAGCTCTTCTGCTGAGTGAGGAGTGGTACAATGTGAGGTAGGAGTGCCAATATTCCACAGGAGGTATAAAACGCGGCCATTTCTTAAAAATGGACTTTATAAGCTGCAACGTGTTCTTTTAATATTTGATGACACTAGGACAGTCATGATACCTTACTTAGCTGTTACTGCTGATAAATTGAAGTGCAAAATTTAAAATATATACGTGATTTAAAAACGGTTTCACAAAAAACGAAGGCTCGTCCTGGACTTGGAACCTCTCGGACGCCAAGCGAGAATCATTGCACTCGACCAACAAGCCCTGGAGTTGGTGTCCTAAAAGTCAAACATGAGATGTAATTGTTGGTACATAGTTTCCATGGACAAGCTGAAGAATTGTAAATGCAAATATTTAATGACCAATCCAAACTTTTTTGTTTCGCAGCGGTTTAGTTGGAATAATTATTAGAAGTTACGTACCTAGTTAGGAAAAAATTCGACTGTGCTACATCCACAACGTTTGCTGTTAGCTCCGTTGTTTATTCTTTTACAACAGCTGCCGGTTCGCACAGCAGTTACAGCGAACGCTTTAAGAGCGGATGTTTTCGCTAAGTCTGGAGAGAGAACTGTAGATTGGCTGTCCAAGTTCGAGGTACAGGAATTTAATTTTTCGAGGTTATTTAACACAGGAAATTTGACCTCCCGAATTAACGTGGAGAGCTGAGATTCTGAATATAGTATGTACGCGGCCCCTGAGGGGGTCGCGTAAAAAATAAGTGTCACAAAGAGACTGTAAACAAGCTAAGTTTTCGGCAAAAGTATTCAGCAAGTATCAAGCATTAACTTTTAAGTACATTGGCCAAAGGCCATCGTAAACCTGTTGGGCCAGTGGAAGTGCTCCTTCTGAATTTACATACCTACTTCTCATAAATAAGTTTACCTTTGCAGCCATTACGTGCAAAATCTCAGTCAAAAGCTTTCCGCAATTATTGGAACTTATGTAGAATGAAGAAATTATATTACCTATGAAAATTTAACTTGTTTTATTGTTGTGTCCGTTTGGAAGCAGACACAGTCGTAGTGAATGTATTGTCAATTTTAAATAAAAATACCTATGATGTTACTTATCAGTGAATGTGAAACATTTAGGTAGCAGGGAGCAGTGTGGTCGAGCGGTTAGTTTATTCGGTTGGTGACCGTGAGCTGACCACGTCGACTCCCAGCAGCTGACTTTGTCTGACTTTTGTTTTTTTCCAATACCCTTCTCAAGAAGAATCAAAGCACCAACTTACTGATTGTAACTGGCATTTTAGTTGTGACAGACACAAAGCTACGGTAAATGACGTGTAAAACACACTCCGCACATTGACACTTTAACGCTAGCACTACGTTAAAATACCAGAATCAAAATTGAAGACCTGTTGGGCTGTGGCCCAACAGGAAAAAGCCACTACCTACATTGTAAATAACTTAAATTACGGTATGGTTTGCTTTTTATTAAACTGTTGATTATGGAAACTAAAGTCTGACCAAAAACTGCTGAACCCTGAGACAAACGGCGTGATTTTCGCGATAGGATATCCCATGAATATGACATATAATATAGATATAAATAGAAGTCTATATAATAAACTAAACTTGAACCCACCCTATTTCATCGACGGTAGGCGCTTCTTTACCACTGCTGGTCTTCGCGTAACAGTCGTGTACTAGCATTCCATACACATTTTGTGCGGAAGGATCTAGAGAATATAAAAGTGACATTTGTATGTTTATAAGTTTATAACTATAACGTAGCCTAACTTGTGTTTGTTTTAGGGACATGTATGTACATTTTAAGACGTAAAGAAGCGTAAAGCCCGGTTCATACTTGTCCTTAAGGACACAGGGACAGGGACAAGGACAAATTTTGGTCAGCTACTGTGAATAGTAGACACAAGCGTTCTGGCTATTTTTTTGTATACGATTTGCAAGTAACCCAAACTTTATTCATGTGAAAAGCTGGCTTATTTGGCCAGGCAGTTTTCTTGGAATCGCTGAAGGACAAAACGACAGGGACAAGGAAAAGGACGAGTATGAACCGGGCTTAAGAGTATTGAAAAAATCTATGCTTGCGAACCCAGAGGCGCGATTAACTGATCTTAATTACGTCACTCAACAGTAAGTCTAGATTAATGTGTGTACATAAGTGTGAAGTAAGATAGGCCCCTAGATTACTTAAAGGGATTTACGACAGCTCATCATCGGCCCAGTAGCTTAACGGTTAACGGTAGAGCGCTGGTCTGCAGATCCAGAGATGGGTGGTTCGAATCTCCCCTGGGTCATTCTGATGCTCATGCTTCTTCTTTCAGTAGAATCCTCCCTCCCCTTCTTGACTCGAAAACTAACCCGGTGTACATTTCCAAACATGTATGACTTTTTCGCCCACTGTGGCGTATCTGACCGGGTTATTCGTGTCTGTACTGCGCAGACTGTATTCGCAAACCGGCATTGGAAAGCCGGCAGTTATCTCAGCAGTGGCAATCATGCTAAAATATTGTAATCCATTATTAATATTTCTTTTCTATACTTGTTTACTTACACTAAGCTATTAGCATATATTACTAATATATGCAATACATGGTTCATTTTGACGTTTTTATCAATTTTTAATACTTTTTACTTAACGCAATTTTTTGACATGACATTTAGGTACTTTTAAGAAAAAGTGTAAAATCGATTTTTAATTCGTGTTCTTCTCATTTGTTCAACACTTAATTATTTAGAGTAAATAAACACACGTCAGTGCAAATTAAGATTGGCATTCAATAGGTGGCAAAGACAAGGATTAAAAATAACTGAACCAACCTAATATCAAAGTTGGAGGTAACTAGTTTATCCGTTTCCATGAAAAAGCAAGAGAGTCGAAAGGAACGGTCGATTTTGGTCACAAACACGGGATGATATTTCACGACCACGATCACTTCCACAAAAACACCCATCGGGTTAAGCTAAAAAATAAAGTAAATTAATTTTCACGTTTTATATTAGTTTAAGGCTCGATTTATATTTACCAACAGCCGTATGTCCGCTCAGCCACAGAAATTACGAAATAATCAAGCTATCATTAGTGTTTACAATCAGATATGGCGTGATTATTTCGTAATTTTGCCGGGTGAACGGACATACGGCTCTAAGTATGAATCGACCCAGAGGCCTCATCAGGTAACGCTCCCTTCCTACATGCTTCCTTCTCACATTATTATAATGTGAATGCGGCCCCCCACACGCTCATTGTGTTTATACGTACATATTTCTTATGTCTGCTTGGCTCTGTCTGCGTACTAAAGTGTGACAAACAAGCCCCATCTGCGGAAAAATCTTCAGGTGGGTGTTGGTAAGTCGTGGTTTGTGTTTTTTGGGTTTTGGAGAAATCTAGGTAAAAAGAACAGATCTTTTATGAAACCGGGCCCAGCAGTAAGTATAAAGCATACGCTTTCAAGTACATTGGCCAGAGGCCATCGTAAACCTGTTGGGTCAGTTAAAATACACTTAACCTGGTACCGTTTTTATAAAAGTGTATATTTTTGCAGCCACTAAAACTGCAAAATCTTTGTTAAAAGGTTAAAGCGCTCAATCGCTTTACACTGCGCCATTTTTACTGAAGAAAACTTTAAATTTAATTTGATCGGTTTTTGTGTCACTTTTGAAGCAGGCAACATTGTACTGTGATTAAGTTCTACTTGATGTAAAGGCACAAATTTTCAGAAATCTGTGTGGTTGAGTGGTTAGTGTGTTAGGTTTCAAACCATGAAGTGACTGCTTCGATTCCTAGTTCATTATTCTTTTGTTTGACTTTTGCATTTTCTCCTACCGTTGAACATCTAATGTGAGAAGACAAGTCGGTGAAAATACAAGGCATTTGGTGGTGACAGATGCAAGTCTACGGATGATGACACACCCCGCACATAAACACTTCAACGCTAGCACAATGTTACGATTATCAAAATCGAAATTAAAGATCTGTTGGGCTGTGGCCCAACAGGAAAAATATATAGTTGCACCCTTTAGGGATGTTTTCAGTTACTGAAATCTGAATCAGTTCAGTTAATCAGTTAACTGATTAGCTGAAGATTAGACAGTTCAGTTATCAGTTAATTTCACCAAAATTTAATCAGTTCAGTTACAGCTAAGTTAACTTAACTGTAACTGATAACTTTAACTTAAAATATTTTCAGTTATTTCTCTAAAAATGCTGGTTTTTAGTTCAGCTATTCGGACATTCATAATTAGGTATGATTTGACTTCTACGTTGTTACTCTAAGCTACTAAATTTTTGCTACTACACTACAGCCAAAATGCTTGCTAGTTGCCACATACTCTGTAAAAGCGATGCCGTACATTGTAGTCACTTGATTTCGGAGTCAAAGCATACACTATCTGTACTTTGACTCCACAATCAAGTGACTCCGACTACGCTTTGACTCAGGAGTCTGTTGCAAGCAGATTTTGTTGGTATATACTGTACCACAGATTAATACCTACACATATATAGTAGTGCGATTAAGTCTTTTTTAAATCAAAAACCTCTCCAAACGATAAAACTTGGTCACTTTCACGTTTTCTAAGTTTTCCTAGCTTCGTTTTAGAAACTGTTGTTTTTTTTCGACATTTACCACTTAGTTTCATGCGATTGCTTTGCTAGTGCAGCACGAGCCGCAAAGGCTGAAAAGTCGCTGCACACTTTCACAGATGCTGTTGAGGGGCGGTGGAGACGAGAAAGCTAATCGCAGTAGGACTTGATGTTTTATTGTTGGCCGACGGCCAATAATCAATTGACATTTAGGCTTGATCAAAAATGCCAGTGTGTTACAAAAACAAAATTTGTATGCGCGTGAGTAAATAAACAAGCAACCACGTAATAAGTTGGTATACCTATAATGATTTTTGAAATGTTCCTACAGCTGAACTGAATACTCGATTTCAGTTATGCATAAAAACTAAAAGTCAAAAACAGTTTCGACTAACTGGAAAAGATTTTCAGTTATTGCATATAACTGAAAACAAAATCCCTTGACTTATTTTAAGCAGTTTTTCACGATCGAAGCAGCTCAGTTACAGTTAATTTAACCGCTTCTGACAACAGTGCGCAGTTAAGTTATCAGTTTTTAACTGCTTTTGAAAATCTGTGCAGTTAAGTTATCAGTTATTATCACTTAACTGTAACTGCTTAACTTTAACTGAAAAGGAATCAGTTACCAGTTAACTGAAAACATCCCTACACCACTTGAGAAAATGTAACATGTTTATATCGTTACGAAAAGAATAGATTTTGACTAACAAGAGTACTTTACAGCAAGTAGTCGCGGAGTCATGCCACTAAAATAAGTAAGTGGCGCTATCTGTTTTTTGTCAGACTTTAGTGTTTTCTTGCCGTTTAGGATGCCGTTCAGTATGTCTTACCCTCATCCCCTTCCAGGCATCACAACCGGCACTATGCCGGTTGATAAAGCAAAAAATTATAAAAATACAACTATTAAAAACACTTCACCGATCTTCTTCTGGTTGATCCACAATCATTGAAATCGACCATCAATTTGGCTCTCGCTGACCCATCTCCCCTGGTGCTACATTGCATCCGGTTGTATTTGCCCTTAACGTATATTTGCCCGAAAAACGGCTCTGTGAAATGCACATCCACTTGCATGTGTCCCACAGTGCACTTTATTTCAAGATCACTTTGGGAGTCTGCTGGCATTTTGGTTGTTGTAGTAGTAGTAGTAGTTGTTGTGGGCTTTGTAGTTGTTGTTGTAGATGTGGTACTTGTTGTTGGAGTTGTAATTGTAGTTGTAGCAGGTGTTGTAGTTGTGGTTGTGGTAGGCGTAGTTGTAGTTGTAGTAGGTGTGGTTGTAGTTGTTGTTGTAGTTGAGGTAGTTGTAGTTGTAGTAGTTGTTGATTTTGCAGTTGTAGTTGTTGTTGGTGTAGTTGTAGTAGTAGTCGGTGTTGTGGTTGTGGTGGGTGTAGTTGTAGTTGTTGTTGGTGTAGTTGTAGTATTTGTGGTAGTAGTTGTGGTAGGTGTAGGTGTTGTAGGAGTTGTAGTTGTGGTAGGTGTAGTTGTCGTTGTTGTAGTTGTAGTAGTTGTCGGTTCCGGAGCTAAAAAATAGAAAAAACCCATAAACATTCAATTAGGATCAATTCATACTTACAACCGTATGTTCGTTCAACCGGCAACATTACGAAATAATCATGCAATCATAATAATGTACTGATGTACCTTATACATTATCAGTGACGTCAGTTTGTGGCTGAACGCACAAGCAGCTACTTTCCTTCCTTAAGATGCGGATTGAGCATTTACAGCTGGATGGCTGCACTGCCGTAAGCACTAATCGGCCATCTCACTATAGCCTCATTTGAAGTAACTGATTCTGTGAAACATTAACCCAACTGGTTTGAAAACTATATATGGCTTACGGTCCGCCAGTATTGGTCGCGTAGTGCAGAGCTGAGATCTGGCTAACGGCTCAACAAGATGATAAACCAAGTCCGTAAAGTTGGCAACCAGAAAAACTTTTTCTGGGTCCCCGGCGACGGCTATCAATTGATCCTTATAGACCTTTTCGGTGACCCCGACGGCAATAATGTCATTTCCCTGAAACATACCTGAAGTTGAGACCGGTTCTGACTTGTCCGTATTTGGTAATTCTTGTATGTAAGGCTGTATAAGCAAACTGTCGTGGAGGTAAGCATGTTTTGGGCATACTTTTTCTTTGATGCAGCTGATTTGCAAAATTACTCCGTTTTGCATAGTACCTACCTATTCAGTCAAAGTGTGTCCATACTGCATACGGACAAACGTAACGAACGGACTTAGAATATCGTAACGAAAATTACAGAAAAGAGTAAGACACTATTATATATATACCTATGTATGTAGTATGTACTTCCTGGACACCTACGTAAGATATGAGTGTTGCCCTTGGACTACGTTTTGCAAGACTGAGCTAAGACTGCCTTCATGCATTCCACCGTTTGACTGTTATCATCCAATACGTAGCAAAACAATCCAAATCAACATTCGCAGTAGTGAACCTACGTCATTTCTCAGAATACTGGCAATATGATCGGGGATATCGGCACTGATTCCGTCAGTGACCACAATAATGGTGTTATTGGCATTGGGTCGATCACCCTTAATCGCCCGCAGCTCCACCAAATGCGCGTGCCACAACGCTAGACCCAACAAAGTTGGACCCCACATGTATTCAATGTTGCCAATTGCATCTGCAAAATCAGTCGACATTTAATTGACCTGCAGAAAACGGAGGGACGATTAGATATGTACAATATAAATATAGTGTGTTGGAGATGCAACTAGAGTTATGTGCCTCGACATGCTTGACACTGTTATTCTGTATATATGAATTAGGTAGTTAATAATTGTGTAATACTGTGTCAATTAGTTAGTAATACTGTAAAATTGCAAACTGTATAATATTTTAAAATGTTATATATACCTAATAGGCGCTGTATTACTAATTAATAATCTTATTCTCCGAAATAATTAAAGTTATTAATAAATTATATGAAATAGGTACTAGTTATGTATAATCTAACTAACCAACAATATCCTGTTTGCTTTGATACGTATTGAATGATATTTCTGCGTTGGGAAATCCTGCAAACTGCAAAACTGCGACTCTGTCGTGAAATCCAACTACCTGCTGCACCATTTCGATCACGAACGATTTTAGCAACTCAAAATCTTCAGCCGGTATACTGCCAGAACCGTCCAAAACAAACATTATGTCTCGAGGTGCGTTGATGCAACCTGAAAACAGAGAATTTAATTTTGATGTCGTTTTATCCAAGCTGTTTTCGTATTACTAAAATCTGACTAAAAAATTCTGGACCTTGGAACAAAAAGAAGCACGTGACTTCATTATAACGAATCGCAAGCATGAAGAGTATATACAAAGAGTAGTCACAAAAATCACGCCACCTGATTTGTCTCAGGTTTCAGCAATTTCTGGTCAAACTTTTGTTATTTATGTAGAATGCTTAAAAAGGTTCAAGTTGACAAATGTGCACATTTTCCAGGGCATAGTTGATAAACTTGAGTTAGTTAGCATCCTAAGAAGTGAATAACACTTTTTTTAGCACTCATGTTTTAATCTCAATAATCTAACCTGTAGATTCAATCGATTCCGTATTCACTGTAGCAACAGATTCACTCATTAGTGCGCTTGTAGTTGGAATAGTAGTTTCTCCGTCAGCAGTTACCATGTCTTCAGTGGTTATAGAGGATTCAGTAAGTATAGGACCATAAGAAGAAGTAGAAAGTTCGCCAAATTCAACGGTTTCAGTCGTGCCAGAAGTCTCAGTAGTTTCATGTTTCGTTATTACAAGTGATTCATTACTCAGATCTTCAGTAGTTTTGGATAGCTCTGTAGTTGCATGGGAGTTAGTTCCATCAGCTTCTGTAGTTAACGAAAATACGGTAACTTCAGTTGCTGTGGAACTTTCGTTAGTGAATTCAGGATCGTCAGGAAATGAAGAATTCTCAATAGAATCGTTGGTTGAATCAACAGGTGTTGAAGATTCTTCAGACGAAGCCAAAAGTTCAGTCGTTGCAAAATTCATAGTAGTGGACGACACCTGGATTGTAGTTGGTTCCGGAGTTTCAGTGACTGTATTATCCTTACTAAATACATCAGTGTCAGAAGATACAGTTACAAACGCTTCTGTGGTTGTGTAATCTTTATCATTGATTGTAGCGGTTTCAGTAGATGGAAAAAGTCGAGTGGTAATAGTATCTTCGTCAATCGTTGGTGAAATAGAGGAATCTCCCATAGAAGTTTCAGTGGGCGCAGAATTTTTATCAGTGGCTACAGAGTTCTCAGAAGCAGAAGAATCTCCTAAACTGTCAGTGGTTTCTGAATATTCAGGAACCATTGGAGTCTCAGTGGAAGGAGAAACGTCTATTTCACTTTCTACAGAATCCTTACTGGTGGTAGTAGAAACTTCAGTAAAAGCGGAAGATGAAAAAACAGATATGCCATCTTCAGCGGAAGAAGAAATTTCTACAGTTTCAGTATTTGAAACATCGTCAGTTGTGGTGGAATAATTCTCATCAATAGCGACAACATTTGTAGACGCAAAAGTTGCAATATCTTCAGTTGATACAGTATCCTCCGTTGTCATGGTAACCTCAATAATGGTTGACTCTTCAATCGTCTTAGCTGATGTGGAAAACTTCGAAGCCGTGGAATCCTCGCTACTAGAAGAAACTGCTGTTGTCACCGCTTCAGTAGTAGACTCAGATACTGTCGAAGAATCACTGGTTGCAACATTTTCATCAGCCGTCGTGGACGTAGAATTTTGATCCAATTTTAAATCATCGACATCTATCGGCTCAGTCGTGCCGGATAATTCATTAGATAAATCCGATTCAGTTGTAGACCTTGACGTTGTTGTGTTGAGAAGTTCAGCCTCTGAAAATAAAAAACCATGGGTCTTATCTGAACAGTGGATTATTGGAAGAGATTTGAAATCAATTAAAAACTCAGTCTATTCTGCTAAGTTCGATTTGCGATAGAAATAAGTAAAAAATAGCTCGCGAATTACACAGATTGTTTATAGCTGGAGGTTTTAGACGTTTTTTAGGAATCCTTTAACAGCCAATCAGCGATAAGAAGTATAAAACAGTCATTTTTTCAGCTTACCATCAGCTAATATGGGTCGGTTCGGACAAAACGGGGCTGCCGACAAAACTTCCAGTAAGTCGGTACTTAGCTCCGTAAAGTTTTGGGCCAAAAAAACGTTATCTGAGTCACCAGTTAAGGCAATTAGTCGTTTTACATTAATATTATTGGTGACTCCAATAGAGATTATGGTAGTGCCCTGAAACAATTATAATCATTAGTCAGAATTCTTATTTTTTCAATCTAATTTCTAAGTGTAATAGACAAATAAGATAATTTTTAATCAAATTTGGATAAAAACAATTAATACATTACCAATAGGTAAGGTTACGGTAGATAGATTGATTATGGGCGGGGCAAAAAGGCTATCAAGTCTACTTTAATTGGTTGCTGGTTAATAATGCTCCTAGACCTGATAGGGTTATATGTCTGTTCTAGAATGTAGATTTTTGTAGAATGTAGCGGTCTATTCTGAATTGGGAAGTGTCTTTTTTCAAGTAGGTTAATCCTAGCATACATATTGTATACGGGGTCTCGGTCTGGGGGGGGGGGTTGGAGGGCGTGATCCGACTTTTTCGTGTTTGAACTGACCAGAATCCAAAAAAATGCAAAATTTGGTTATTTTTAGCACTTTCGTTGCCAAAAAAGGACCAAGTTGTCCAAAAGGACTAAAGATTGTCTTAAGGGGGTAGTGTCGCGAAAGCAGTCGATTTTGCGCGACTATAAAACTTTTTCAGTGAAAGATAGGTCATTGTTCTTTATATATTCTAAAAATATCTTTTAAGGCAAATATGTTTGCCAAGTTTCAGAAAAATTGATGCAGCATACAGTTAGCAGTGAAGTCGCAAAGTCGGAAAAATGACGTTTTGAAAACCTATTCACATTCGATAATTTCGTCACAATTAAAAAATTTGTTTAGATTCTTTACAAAATGCACAAGCACATACTCTAGTTTATGCACACAAAACTTAGTGTAAATTGCTTGAGTGGTTGTGGAGTAATGGCTGTTTGAACTGTGAAACTGTGCGTAACCTGTAAAGTACTCACAGCAATAATGATAAATTCTGAAAAATTTAGACACTTATTTTGAAATCAAAAGAAAATCGAACCTTCATTTTTCATTTTTCTTATTTGTGGCAAAAATTTGTGCGTCAAAACATTACATGTACTTCAAAAGCTGGCCAATCTGATATCTGGCTTGATTTTTTGAACTTTTATGTCTCTATTGTGTGATGTCTGGCTCACAAATGGTGATTGGTTAAAAATATTAGTAGATATTGGTAGTCTAGTGTCTGGCAGTATATATTTGACTTTGGGCCCCGTTGCATAAAAATTTGAACAGTCTATCAGTCTAACAGTTGAACAGCTGAACAGTTATTTCCGTTGCATAAATCCTAACAGTGTTCAGTCACTGTTAACTGATATTTATCAGTGCTTGAACAGTGAATTTGAACAGTGAGCGTTGCATAAATGTCAACAGCGTTTACTGTTCAACTGTTCAGAATGGCCTATCAGTCTAACGGTCGAACTCGACCGTTCAAATGTTGAACAGTCGCAGTTATTTTTAATTTTTTCAAACTTTTTGGGCAAATATAAGTAAGTTTTTCACTAATTTACACTTTTACACCTTTTCATTGACTTTTTCACTTGTGTACGTGTACTTGCACTGTGTGTATTACTTTGTGTTCGAAAATGAAAAACTGACGATGATGTTCTGTCGGTTTGTACAGAAGCTGAAGTTTGTGTTATACCTATTTTACAAGCTCCAATCTCATTTTATTCTGTTTCAATAAACTTTTATCATAATTTTTATTAGTGACGTGGATCGGATCGGATCGGTCCGGAATTTTGATGCCAATCCGATACGGATGCTTGATTGGCAATCCGATCCGATCCAGGCCCGGATCGGCCGATCCGATCCGACTCAAAATTGCGTAACCTTGATGAAAGCTAAATAATCTAACGGCCGATTGCACCAACTTATTCTTCAGCTATTCTTATTCTCGAGCTATTCCAGATTAGTTATTCTCGAGGTCTTATTCTCTAACTTTTTCACTGCACCATTAGAGAATAGCTCGAGAATAGCTGGAGAATAACTTGTTCTCCAACAATCCAATTAAAATGTAGCTGTTTTATTTTTGTCCAATTAAAACCTCACAGACAGCCAATTAAACACAAGAATAAACCTAAATAAGCCCCGCCTACCAACTGATTGCGGAAGCAAATATAGTATAACTTATTATAATGAGTATATTGCTTTAAAAGTGTAATGAGTTTGTATATAGATGGCATTTTTGCAATGAGAGCTAGTTAGACAATCCCACGACTAAAAATTTTGATTAAGTGGAAAATGGAAATGTCTTGAAAATTTTGGCAGGTCGTGGATACCCACGGATTGAGTTGGGTTGGATTGAAAAATTTGAGCCGTGGGTCAACCCTTGGGTACCCACTTCAGGTTGCGCGGGTCGCTGCATTTTTTCGAACCGGCGAATTCTGAAAATTTTTTCACATTCAATCCAATCTGGGTACATAAATTTGGGTATATACTATTCGGTTAAAGTAGCTAGCAATGTGAACAATGTACAGCTGTACACTGTGCAAATTGTGGGTGGCTAAAAATTTAGAAATTAGAAAGTTAGCAAATTAGAGTATTTAGGCCTCGCAATAACTTTAATTTTCTACCATATGAGAATCAGTTCATTTGTACTCTTGCTCACTTGCTCAGCCGTATTTGGCTCCATCGACCCATAGAAATCACGCTTTGTCCACTGAACAGCAGTGGAAAATTGCCCTGATATAATTAATCTGATCAATCAAATAATTGAACTTTTTTAGCTAACTAATTTGTTGGAGAGTTGTTAAAATGACATATGCATTAAAACACAAAAAACAGTGCATGAAAAAAGTCAATATCCATCACAAATGTACAAACAAAGTCCAAAAAAACTACCCTGACTGAACAAAATGTGAACTACTTAGTACTTACACTGTTCAACTGTTCAAATCCACTGTTAGGATTTCACTGATAATGAACAGTCCACCTTAGCAACGGAAATGTGAACACTGTTTATTATCAGTCTAACAGCTGAACAGTTGAACACTGTTAGATTGTTGACATTTATGCAACGGGCATTTGACATATATATGATATGGCATTTCAGTAGTTTCTCAGTGAACGTACAATTTCAAAGCAAAAAGTTCTCAGTTTGCAGCCTATGAGTAAAACTGCTTTGGCGACACTACCACCTTAAAAGTCGTCTTTGAATTCCGTCATAATTCATCCTCAATCGTAAAATACAGCCATTGTGAGTAGACAGTGTCAATACTCTTGATGCAATACATTACTTGATCTCTCAGCAAACTGGCGATGTAATCTGGAATATCACCGCTGATTCCGTCAGTCACGATCACTATGGTATTATTAACGTCGGGACGATCTCCCTTCATTTCCTTTAGTTCCACCAAATGCGCGTGCCAAAGAGCCAAATTCAAAAGTGTTGGGCCCCACAGATATTTCATGTTCAATATGGTTCCTGAAAGATAAACCATCTGTGGTCCATTCATAAGGCGCATGTTCGTTTGACTCGCAAAATATCACGACAAAATCACTCAATTAATAAACTGGGTATAAATCAGAAAATGTAAAATGAAGACAGCTATAAGTATAAATCGGTCTTTAAACATAATCACACCACCGACCACATCATACCCTGTTATGTTTTATTATTTTGCTAATATTTTTCTATTTGCTGAAATTTTGCTAGCTGAACGAACATACAGTACTGTGCAAAAAAAATTCGTCATACTTCTTTCAACCATTCCAGTGTATAAGATCAGATTGTGGCATGATTATTATTCCATAATACTACCGGCTTAAAGGACATACGGCTGTAAGTATAAATCGACCATTATATATGTACCTATAATTTCTGGTTTAGTTTGATGAGTATTGAACGATAGCTCCGCCCGTGGAAATCCTGCGAATTGCACCACAGCCACTTTGTCTTGACTTCCCACAGTTCTTTCTACCAACGATGATACAAACAGTTTCATTAGATCAAAATTTTCTTTAGTAATGCTTCCGGAACCGTCCATTACAAACATTATATCACGAGGTTCATCAGTACAACCTGAAATAAATAGTTAAAATGGAAATGATTAAAGTTTGTTTAATGTGGCTGAATGCCTATGGGTCATTTCAGCGGCTACACATAACTTTTTTAGAGCATATAATTTTATGTGAGACGTTTATGGGAAAACTTATGAGAAGATTATGTGAAAAATTCCGAACACTGTGTAATGCTCGTAACGTTCTCATAAGTTATCCCATAAATTCCACTTATGTAAGACTTTATGCAAATATTTATGAGAAGCTCCTGAAACTACCCCCATGTTCATATTTAGGTATAGAATTTTCAGTAAATGGTGCAGTTCTATTGTAAAAAATTGCTGAAAATTAAATTATGTTGGTGTCCTCTGTAAAGCTATGCAATGCAAAAAAATCTACTTATTGCCATGTAAGGGTTGTAGCATGGCTGCAAGTGCACTCAGAGGTTTGTATGCACGATGCGATGGAAAGCTCCGACTGCAATGCACGAGTGCTTTGCACGAGGGCTTTCCAAGCAGAGTTGCATACAAATCTCTAAGTGTCAGTGCTGGCCATGATACAACCGACTTGTCACATGGCTTTGACACGTAAAAAAGAAAAAAGTATAGGTAGCGGTAGGAATAGAGCCCACATCTGTATCTGACTATGATTTCCAGTCAGTGCCGTATACCACTCGGCTACGCTACCTTGGATGAAAATCTTTACATGCCATACTTTCTCTTTATACATGACAGTATAGAGAGACATTCTGCTAGCAGTGTGTGAGTATACCTAAACATGCCTACGTCAATGAATATGCAACCTTTTACACTGTACGTACAAGATATTGATCACTACTTGCCATTTACCAAACTGAATCGGGAGCAGCCGTGGTCGAGTGGTTACGATGACTGGCTACAAATCTGGATGGTTTGGTGAGCGTATGTTCGATTCTTGTGGTTCTTTTTAGGTTGATTTCTTACTCCTGCGTCGGGGTGCGACAAATCTCTGAGTGCACGCTAAGTCTAATTTGACGATGCTTATCGTGTGTTAAGTGAGTGCAACATATCTCTGAGTGCACTCTTGGGAGTTAAGCGATTAGAAGTGTAGCAAGTATCAGAGATTTGTAGCATGACTACTTACGCAGAGGCCATGTGACAAATAGAATTACACAGTTACGTTTATGAAATTAAAAAAACAACAAATGTTCTGATTATTCTCCAGAACTGCATAAAAAACCAGTACCTTCACCGGGATCTGCTAGGAATTCCACTGTCGTGGAGGGAACAGTAGTTACAAGTACTGTTGTTGTTGTTGGAGTTGTAGTCACAGTTGTAGCTAAAACACAAGTTAGCAGAACGTTTCCGGGTTACTTTTGTTTTGATACCGCAAGGCGCAAATGATTTTATGAACAAATAAATATGATACCAAATAATTTAAATATATATTAAACATTTGATAGAGACAGCATGGCAAAAACATTTTTAGTTCCCGTACATAACAAGGGCGACACCAAAAAAGTATTAGCAGTTTCACAGTTTTTAATGTAGGTATATATACTGTACCAAATGTGAGAAATAACTTACGACTTTGGCAAAATTGATTATTTTTCAAAGAATCTAGTAAATTGTCATTCAGATCTGTGAAATTTCCGACCAAAAAAACTTTGTCGGAATTTCCAGTAACAGATAAAAGTTGTTCTTCGTTTATTTCGTCAGTTACACCAATTGCAATAATATCAGTGCCCTGAAAAATGTATGTACATTAAGTTATTAAGATTAAAGTAATCGTAGTCTACTTAAATTAATTGTAACTAAAAAATTAATAGCTAAATTAATAGTTAAACTTCTACTAACAAGAACTACTACTTCCACATTATACCTTAGACTGGGTTGTTTGTTCACCAAAAACCGTTAAGAGCTGTACCTTTTTCTGCCACAATTGCCTACATAGATCAAACTTTTGCTTAAGGGACAAACGGACACTCTTACGGACAAGTATGAACTGGATAAAACTGCATCTACCTCGAATAAAGACCCAGTGGCTAAATTGTTTCTTAAACGCCCGGTATTTAGGGCTGGGGCTTTAGATTTTTTGTCAGGGTTCTGAAGGGGGAGACAAATCACATAGTCTTTGTTCATTCTACTGTTAACAGATGCAACAAAACTTAAGTTTTACAGTGCACAGCGCTGCTATTATAGCTTGAAGACATGTAGGCAAACTTTTAACAAAATGTAAAACATTTAAACTTTTTAAAAATTTAGGAAAAGTTAAAAAATCAAAATGTAGGTAATTTCAATAGAGTATAGGTATGCAAATAAGAAAAAACGTTTGCATTCAAGCTTGGTGGCTTATAGGCACCTATAATTTGGTGACCCTTTTCACAGGGACTTCATTCAAGTCTGGGGCTTTCAACTTCAAGGTAATACGATAATCTGACAACACCATTATTCCTTAATTTCCTTAATCTCCTTAATCCCATTAATCCCTCTAAACCAGTTCAACTCGCACCCGATCTCTGAGAATACTGGCGATATGGTTCGGACTGTCTGCGCTGATTCCGTCAGTGACAATGACAATGAGATTTTGGACTTCGGGACGATCTCCTTTCCATTCTTTCAGTTCGACCAAATGCGCATGCCAGAGGGCTAGACCCAGCAAGGTTGGACCCCAGAGATATTTGATTTTGCTGATTCTGGCTGAAATATCAATAAAACAGTTTTTATTGTTTCGACGTCAGTTTAATTTGAATTTTATACGTAAAATCAAGAGTACATAATAATGTCTCACTCTTTATAGAAGAAGAGTGAGACACTCTCCTTTCTGCCTGTGTTATAGCGCTGGCAGATGCGCTCGTCATTTCCAGTCCACATGTTGCCGTTTTATGCAACATGTGGGTAGCCAATCAGAAGCGACCTTCGCTTCTGATTGGCTGGACGCCTGTGCACGTGCTCCAATCAGCACGCAGGCGGCCTCACGTGCTATTGCCTGAATTTTGTCAAAAACACATTTAACTTACCAGTTAACATCATATTCAGCACATACTAGTAATAATCGCTGAAAACGGTGATAAAAATGTCGGCAAAATATAACTTTGGGCAAAAAAAAACAAAAAACCCCCCAACCCGACCGATCATGGCAAAATGTAACAATGAAATGGCTGTAATGGCGGCCAGTGTGCTGATTGGAGCACGTGAGGCCGCCTGCGTGCTGATTGGAGCACGTGCACAAGCGTCCAGCCAATCAGAAGCGAAGGTCGCTTCTGATTGGCTACCCACATGTTGCATAAAACGGCAAAATGTGGGTTGGAAATGACGAGCGCATCTGCCTGCGCTATAACACAGGCAGAAAGGAGAGTGTCTCACTCTTCTTCTATAAAGAGTGAGACACTATTATGTACTCTTGGTAAAATGTTAAACTTTTCATGTTTTGGTTTCATTTGTTGATTTTGCAAGTTTCGAACTTGAGTTTAATATTTTAGCACCATTTTTTAAATTTTTTTTACATTTGAGTGGATATATAAACATTTTGAAAATTCCTGCTGTCATCATCTACTCCGTTTTACTAATCCAACACAATTCACTTCAATTTACGGCCAAATGAACCAACTTATCCTCGAGCTATTCTGATTCTCGAGCTATTCTTATTCTCGAGCTATTCCAGAATAGTTATTCTTGAGGTTTTATTCTCCAACTTTTCCCCTGCACCATAAGAGAATAGCTTGAGAATAACTATTCTCAAGAATAGCTGGAGAATAACTTATTCTCCAGCTGGCCAATAAAAATATGGCTGCATCATTGATATCCAATCACAGCCAAGCAGACAGCCAATTAAGCTCGAGAATAAGCCTACATAAGCCCCGCCTACAAATTTGTTATGAGAGCAGATTTGTTTCTCGTCCGCCCACCGAGAATACGTCGACTTGAGCCAACTCAGTAACCGGATGGCGAACGAAACCTTTAAGCGTGCATTTTCAAACTTTTTTGTTTTGTTACTTTTACGTTAAATGAACATTATAGAAGCCTAATAAACATGAATAAGTAATAAATTTTGGAAATTGGTTATTTTTTCTAAAAGTTATTAGCTTATTCTTCAGCTATTCCTGGTCTAGATCAGGAATAACTTGCTCATTGCAGGAGAATAGCTGGAGAATAAGCTATTCTATAATTTTGGTTAGTGCAATAATGTTCGTTGTTCTTCAGCTATTCCTGAGCTGTTCTTTAGCTATTCTTGAGCTATTCTCCAACGTCGAGAATAGCTATTCTCGAGCTTAAATATTGGTGCAATGAAAATTTATTTTATTCCCGAGCTATTCTCGAGCTATTCCTATTCTTGAGCTATTCTTTGTTGCAGCGTTTTTTTGGGCCAAACTGGTGGCCATGGCCACTAAAATTATGGATTGGCCACTGAAAATTTTGGGCTGGTGGCCAATCTGGCCACCAAAAAGTGAAGTTTAACATAAAGACCCCGGATTGCACCAACAAAGAATAGCTCAAGAATAGGAATAGCTCGAGTATAGCTCAGGAATAAAATAAATTTTCATTGCACCAATATTTAAGCTCGAGAATAGTTATTCTCGAAGTTGGAGAATACTCAAGAATAGTTATAGAATAACTCAGGAATAGCTGAAGAATAACGAACATTATTGCACTAACGAAAGTTAGAGAATAGCTTATTCTCCAGCTATTCTCATGTAATGTGTAAGTTATTCCTGATCTAGACCAGGAATAGCTGAAGAATAACCTAATAACTTCTAGAAAAACTTACCAATTTCCATATTTTTAACATATTCATGTTTATTTAGCTTATATATTATTTATTTAGAGTAAAAATAACAAAACAAAAAGTTTCAAAATGCTCGCATTCGGGTTTCGTTTGCCATCAGGTTACTGACTGGGCCCAAGTCGACGCAGATTCGGTGAGCGGACGAGAAATAAATCTGCTCACACAACGAATCTGTAGGCGGGGCTTATGTTAGCTTATTCTCGAGCTCAATTGGCTGTCTGCTAGGCTGTGATTGGATAACAATGATGCAGCCACATTTTTATTGGACAGTTGAAGAATAAGTTATTCTCGAGAATAGTTATTCTCGAGCTATTCTCTAATGGTGCAGGGGAAAAGTTGGAGAATAAAACCTCGAGAATAACTATTCTGGAATAGCTCGAGAATAAGAATAGCTCGAGAATAAGTTGGTGCAATCGGCCGAGAATGTGTTTCAAAATCAGAAAAATCGCCCGGCTTCTTGGGGCTCTCGCCCCCAGACCCCCATGCAGGTGATCAATTACAATGTATACTGCACAATCATTAGTGTACATTATGCTGCATTTACTTGTGTAATACACTGTGATGTGACGTTCCCTTTTTCGATTTACCTTTTCTGTCTGCTGAAAAGCATTTCTGATACGTCTCCAGTTAACAAAATTTGACCAATCAACCAAAGATTTTATGCAATTTTTTCTGGGGACTGTCGCCAGCAGACCCCTGCGACTCTGTGGGTTTGTTTCTCATGACAGAATGTGCAGTATGTGTTAGAGATCGGCCAGGGCCGGTGGCGGGCCGCGGGCCGACCGGGCAGACCGGGCCGATCGGGCCGCGGGGTGGAGCTTCAGCCTCGAACCAATCAAATGAAGTGATACATACAGAATGGACGTCACAAACAAACCCCCGAAGAGCAACTGGTCTTCACGGCAACTAGCGAGCTTTGTCTTCAGTTTAATATGAATGTATTTGAAAGCAAGTGTTGTGAGCGAGAACTAAAACCAACGGCGGGTGGACTCTACTTATGTATCTCAGGCTTAAGTTTATAATTTGACTCAAGTGCGCTGCAACAATGTGAAGATTAGTGCAGTTGAAGCATTTTGTAAACGCTTAAGCTGAGACCTAAGTTATTGATTTATTTGGTGGGGTGCACCCCACCTACATCAAAATTGATACAAGTTTCGGTATTTTAGCTTTCCGTTCAGCGTCTGCTTGTCATTAATTCATTCTACAGCTAGATTGTAAGGTCCGAGAGCTCGCGCTATCTTAGCAAAGCAACAGCTGGGGAATAACACTGCTACTTGAAGGGGCAGTTTTGTGTTGTAATGCAAAACGTTGCAGTTGTATGTAATTTTATTAGTGAGCTACAGTCGACCTTGAACTTTAGCAGTCTTTATTACTGATCAAGCCAACCGGGCCGACCGGGCCGACTGCAACGGCCCCGGGCCGGCCCGGGGCCGGCCCGCTGCCACGCGGCCCGGGGCCGGTGGCGGGCCGCGGGCCGATGCCGGGCCCGGGGCCGGCCCGGTGAAAATGGCTGCGGCCCCGTGCCGGCCCGGGGCCGACACTTGGCTTGGCGGCCGATCGCTGGTATGTGTATATACATGAGTGCATTGTTGGCCACTAAAATATTGGGTCTAGTGGCCAGCTGGCCACCAAGAAAAAATGAAAAAATAAACCCTGCTTTGTTGGTGCAATCCGGTGTTAATTCGCTAGCTCAACTGTAGAACGCTGGTCTGCAGATCCAGAGATCGGTGGGGTCAAATCCCCCCTGGCTCCCTGGGTCATTCTGATGACGATGCTGTCTTTCTTTCAGTAAGATCCCCCTTCCTTCCTTGACATCCAGGTCAAAGTATCAAACCCTTAACTCTACCGCAAATATTACCGATAATTTCTGTCTTATTCTGAGGACTGTTGAAGGAAATCTCGGCCCGTGGGAACCCGGCAAACTGAATGACAGCCACCCGGTCCTGGCGTCGCAAAGTCTGCTCGATGACGCTCGACACGAACGATTTCATTTGCTGGAAACTCTCCGGCGGAATGCTGCCAGAACCGTCCAGTAGAAACATTACGTCTCTGGGGGCGGCATTTCGGCATTCTGGAAAAATGGTTGTCAAAATAAGTGGATAATGTTCATACTCGTTCTTGTACTTGTCCCTATCGTTTTGTCCTTAAGCTATTCCATGAAAACTGCCTGTTCAAATAAGCGAAACTTTTTGCATGGAGGAAGTCTGGCTGGGTTATTTGATGCAACAAAAGTAGCCAAGAAGTTCGTGTCAATTCTTCACAGCTAAACAAAGCTCTGTTAGCGTTTTTGCACATGCTCGCCTAAATTAATTTAACAACAATTATCGATGAGTTTTTCACACGTTTACAAACTTTTTAGCAGTCTTAAAAACACCTTCGCTTTGGCTTTCAGTAGAGTTGTCATTTGATCCAATCGCTTCTTGAGCTAAACATTGATTGCACAAAATCAAAATTGCCTGAAACACAGAATTTTTCTTATGTTAAATGCAAACTGCACATAAAAATTTTAGGTTATCTTACAGTATCGAGGTGTTTTTTGTGAAAATGAAATTGTCTGATTAAAGATTAATTGTCGCTAAGGGAAGTTTCGTAAAAAAAGTGGCTTTTAATACATATTTGAGATTTAATTTCTGAGTGTACCGTCACAGACACGTATAGGTAAGGCCGATCTTAAAATGTACTATATTTTTTCGGACTTGAAATTCAGTTTATAATTTCTTGACATACATGGTTGGATGTAACTTTTAAATCTGAATCTACCTTTTGACTTACCAAATAAGATAGCAGTAAAGTTCCAAAAAACATTCTACAAGTCAGAATCATATACCGTAAAAGTAGTTGTATGATTGCACAGGAAGAAGATATACTTATTAAACTGTTTATTTTTGAACTTTCTAACTAAGGTCAACTGTGAAACTTAAAACTGAATTAATAAATTTTTTAAACAAAACTTTGTTTCTTGTCAGAGACCTTGAATTTTGACACACATTTTTCTACAACAGAACAGTTAGTCACTTTTGTCAAACTTTCCGGTATAGCATATCTGCACAATTTTGGAGCTTTTGGGGTAAATTCTGGGGCAAATAAGTTGAACCATTAAAGTTGAAGTTGAGATTTTAGAGCAAGGCTCAGGCGTTAAGTTAAAGTTAAAGTAGTACCAAAATCAATGACTTTTATAAAACTTCTTAAAATAACTTCAATGTTAATGTTAGAGCAAAGGTGTTTTAACTAGTTCAGTATTAATTTTTTAATTTTTCTTGCCCTAATTGATTGATAATCACAGCTTATGTTCCTTTGTGAAAGTTTTGGGGGTTTAGATTCCAAGTCCGAACCGAAGTGTCTCCGTCCTAGGCTAAAAGATAGGGCCTTAGCTCGCTCACTACCCAAAAACTACCCGAACCCCATAAAAGTACGTAAAATATCAAAATATCAAAGAAACATCAGGAAAACACAATAAATCCAGTAGAAATAGGTTTATTAATAAAGAAAACAGGGCATGGGGCAGATATAGGCAATTTGGGGCAATACACAGAACAAATGCAACCCAACAGGGCGAAAACCAGACCGACCGTCGTGAAGTTCGTGGCTACACCAATTATCTCTAAGCCAAAGGCATAGCGAAGTCTACTCACACTTTGTAAATAGGTTGACCGTATGTTCAAATGTTTTGAATAGAAAGACAATAGAACTAGCTTCAAAGCCTATTCACATTTGTAACACATACTTCACATCCCTCTCTCTCCGATAAAGTTCGGCCCGAACTTTTACAGT